>CAUYQV010194734.1:0-39435 GCA_963574575.1 Galagoides demidoff | reverse complement strand
TCTCCTGCCTCCGCCTCCCAAGTAGCTGGGACCACAGGCACCCGCCACAACGCCCAGCCATTTTTTGGTTGCAGCCATCATTGTTGTTTGGCGGGCCCGGGCTGGGGATTCGAACCCACCACCTTAGGTGTATGTGGCTGGCGCCTTAACCGATTGAGCCACAGGCACTGAGCCCAGGAATATTATTCTTATAGATAAAGTTCGCCCATACTTCTACTTAGATTCTTCCATACTTCTCTAACTTCATCCTACATCACTGTCCATACTGCTCTCACTATACTGTTTCCTGTGCATTAGGCTCTCTTCCCTGGCTCTTACCATAGCCAACTGCCCTGTCTTCAGTCTCATTTTAAATGTCATCTCCTCAGAGGAACCTTTCTGAAAACTCTATGTCAAGAAGATTCATTCAGTCATTATATTTCTTCTTTGTCTTATTTGCATCACTTAATCTATTTTCTTTATTATATAATTGTTTTTGTCTGACTCCTGTTCCCGATTGTAAGCACCACAAAAGCAGAGTCTTTACTTGTTCATCATTGTTACCTCATATCCCTAGTAATATCTCTTTACTACTACACACAGTAGATTCCTAATAAATACATTATTTCAGATATTACTACTAATATACATTAATTAGTTTTAGATCCTTAAAACCATTATTTACTACCTAATTGGTTTTTTCTCAGAAGTTTTTGGAGTACAAGGCAAAGTAGGGTTTGTATTTCAAGTTGTAAACTTCGTAAATTCCTGAGACTATGGCTAAGGTGAGGTTTCATTTTATCCCCTTAGATTTTGATTTTTTTCAAACATATTTCCTTCTGTAACTCTTATTCTTTAGCAGATGAGCTTTTAATTATTTTATTAAGCTTATATGGCCCAAAAGAAATGGCAGTTACAGAATGTAACCACCTATTCTGTTGGTAATGACTTGTAACAGACGAATGTATTAGAAAAAAATAGTTGTTGAATAAATGAATGACCTCTGTATAATAGAGGTAAAGGTTACAACTAGGCAGCATAACCTTTGTTGCTGAAATAATAAATAATTATGTAGCTATTTAGTACCCAGCAGCACTTTCCCTGGGCTTGCACTGATGAGAGGAGACTGAATTGACACACTGCTGGTTGTCCAGAAAGCTTAGGGGTGGGGTGGGGGTGGTCTATAGTTCAGTTTTTCAACGGTGAGTGCAACTTTAAAATTAGTCAAAGTATTCTCACTTCCTGTTTTCCTCTGCTGTCTATTTTCACCCAAATCAGATTCTGCTTCTTTCCCCACATGTAAATTCTTTCTGTACCATTTTAATCCCCATTGAAAACTTGACAAAATACAGATATTTTGTATATTTTGAGGGAAAGGAGAAGTAGCTTCAAAAAGTCAACAGAGTCCCTACCCCAGAATTCAAAGAGCATTTACTGGAATAAACTCTTAATGAATGAATATGAAGCCTAATTGAGTTAACCTCCATAGTTAACTACCTCCCTTCACTGATCACCTCCTTAAGTTGACTCAATTTTCATAGACCAGATATGCACCATATGTATATATCAGTACAGTGGGTCTAGTTCCTTATGTTGACCACCCCTGTATGTTGGTCAACAGCTGATTACAGTCCCTTGGGTGGTCAACTTACGGAAAGTTCGTGGTATAATAAATCAGTTAAGGTGAGCTAAGGTAACACAAAGGAGGAATTATAGAAGAAAAAAAAGTCATAAGTCTTTTAACAATGTGGATATATTCTGAGAAATGTGTCATTGGGTGATTTTGTCATAGTGTAATCATCAAGTATATTTACACAAACCTAGATAGTGTAGCCTACTATACATGTAGACGATATGATACAGCCTATTGCTCCTGTTCTACAAACCTGTACAGCATGTTACTGCACTGAATACTGTAGGCCACTATAACACAGTGATATTTCTGTATCTAAACATATCTAAGCAAAAAGATTTTTAGATTTCAGATGTTCATCCTATAAATAATTACATTAGGTATAAGTGTATTAAACACTGTAAAGTACTGGGACTGGTAGAATGGATTAAAAAAAAGTTATAACCCAACTGTACACTATCTTATGAGAGATATACTTTGAAGACATTAATAGGTTGAAATTAAAAGGACAAAAAAAAGATACACCATGTGAACAATAATCAAAAGAAACCTGAGACAGTTATATTCAACAAAGTATACTTAAAGTTGAAATTGGTACTAGAAAAAAAGGGCGTCTCTAATGATAAAAGGATTAGTAGTAAAAGAGATAAATATAAATACACCTATGAACCACTTTATGTCAATTTATTCACTAACATTGATCAATAATAACTCAATGATACAACTTAGTAACATAGATGAAATGAAAAATTCGTGGAAAGTCACAAATTACCAAAACTGACTTAAATAAAAATGAAAACTCTAAATGGGTCTATAAAGAGGGAAGAAATAGAATTAGTAATTAATAAACTTCCCACAAAGAAAACCTGAGGTCCATATAGCTTTTTAAGACAGAAGTAATACAATGAATCCCAAACAGTAAAAGAAAAAATATCATTACTTCACAAACTTTTCCTTGAAAGTCAGAGATATCTATAGTAAATAGAAAAACACAGACCAGTATTTTTCAAGAATATAAATGAAAATGTTCTTAACAAAATATTAGGAAACTAAACCCAACAGCATATTTTAAAAAAATTATGCAATATGACAACATGGAATTTATCCCAGGACTGCCAGTCAGTAGAAGCAATACACTATATTAGTAGGATAAAAAACTAAAATTACACAACCACACTGTGAGAATCATAGAAAAAGGCTTTTTTTTTTGAAGACAGAGTCTCACTATGTTGTCCTCAGTAGAGTGCTGTCGCATCACAGCTCACAGCAACCTCAAACTCTTGGGCTTAAGCAATTCACTTACCTCAGCCTCCCAAGAAGCTGGGACTACAGGCGTAGAAAAGGCTTTTGACATACCCATTGATCCTTAACATACTGGCATAGAAGGACACTTCCTTAGCTTCACAAAGGGCTTTTATGGAAAACCAACAGTGAACATTACACTTAATGCTTTTCCTCTAAGATCAGTAACACAGCAAGGATGCTTGTTCTTGCCTCTTCGGTTCAGCATTATACTGGAGATTGTAGCCATGCACTCGGGTCAAGAAAAGCAAATGAAAGACATAGATTTGGAAGAAAGAATGAAACTATCTTTATTTGGAGATAATGTTATCCTATATTTTAAAAATTTTAAGAAACAAATTTTGTGGACTAGTAGAACTCATAAAAATGTTAAGCATAGTTACTGCATAAAAGATTAATATATAAAAAATCAATATTATCTATATATGAGAAATTAACAATCCAAACATAATACTAAGTATGTGATTCTGTTCTGAATAATGTAAAAAAGAAAATAATACGTTGCCGAGTGCAGTGGCTCAACGCCTGTAATCCTAGTACTCTGGGAGGCCAAGGCGGGTGGATTGCTTGAGCTCAGGAGTTTGAGACCAGCCTGAGGAAAAGCAAGACCCCATCTCTACTGAAAAAATAGGAAAACTAGCCAGGCATTGTGGAAGGAGCTACTTGGAAGGCTGAGGCGAGAGGATCTCTTGAGCCTGGGAGTCTGAGGTTACTGTGAGCTATAATGCCACATACTCTACCAAGGACAACAGAGTGAGACTCAGTCTCCAAAAAAAAAAAAAAAAAAAAACAGAGAGAAAGAAATGAAAAAAATACACATGTAAAAAATTAATAAAATAAATGCAAGATTTACACACTGAAAATTGGAGAAGTTGCTTGAGGATGATTAAAGGATTAAAGAAGATGTAAACAATGGAGAGACATTCAATAAGATAAATTGGCAAGTTCAGTATTTTTAATATGGCAGTGCTTCTCAAATTGATCTTTGGATCCAACTCAATTTCTATACAAATTTCAACAGGCTTTTTTGCAGGAAATGATAAATTGTTTCCAAAATTTATATGAAATGGAAAAGACCAGGAATAGCCAAAACAATTTTGAAAACTGCAACATGTTGGAGGACCTTTTCTTCCCAGTTTACAAACTTAAAGAGCTAGAATACTGGCAGAAGAATAGACATACATAGATAAGTTGATTACAGGTAGGAATTCACAAGTAAAACTTTATTTATTATAAATTAATGTTTAGCAAAAGTACCAAGGGCCAGGGCAATTCATTGGGGAAGGGATAGCCTGTTCAACAAGTGGTGCTGGGACAACTGGATATCACATCACAGACTTAAATTGAAGAACTTAAATAATAAAACTTTTAGAAATAGGAGAAAATCTTTAATACCTTGAATTAGTTAATGATTTCTTATTTATAACACAAAAATTATCATCTCTGGAAAAAATGAAAAATTATACTTTATCAAAATTCAGAACATACCAATCAGAAAATAAAAACACAGTGAACAGAATATTTGAAAATAATTGAAAACACGTATCTGATAAAGTTCTCTTAACTTTTTTAAAGTTCATTTGTATTCAATATACAAACGTCAAATTTTAATAAATTATATTTGTATATTGCTGATTAAAATGTAAATGGTATGTACAGTCAGCAGTTTGTCAGTTTTTTAAAAAAATTATGAATAATACTATTATATGACCTAGTAACTGCTGTTGTAGGTATCTAACCAAGAGACATGGAAACATGTCCACACAAAGACTTAAATGTGATTATTTCATAGCATCATTATTCACAATAACCAAAACAATGGAAACAGATATTTAGCAGCTGGTAAGTTGATTGACAGAATGTTGTAGATCCACATAATGCATATTATACAGCAATAAAAAAGAAGCTACTGACAAATTTTAAAACACAGTTGAACATCAGAAACATCATGCAAAGCATAAGAAACCAAAGAAATTGCATAATGTATTATTTCATTTATATGAAATAGTTTTTAGAGACAGAAATAGTGATGTCAGATGAACAGGAGATATGTTGTTAAGGTGCAGAAAATGTTCTAAAATGACTTACGGCAATAGTTCCACCAGTGAGTAAATTTCATAAAAATCATTGCATATAGTATTTACAATGAATCTGTTTTATTATATGCAAAATATATCGCAATTAAATATTTTTTAAAACAAACATGGGACATAAAATTGTATAGCATTGTTTATCCAGATGTCCCATATAATGTTTATATTACCTTTTTTATTTATTAAATTTTATTTTTTTATTAAAAATTAAAAATTTTATTATTTATATGTATTACAATGTAAAGATGGATTTTTAATTTCCAAGTTATTTTGAACCATTGACACTGTGTTTCTAGAGCCTTTATCTTCTTGTATCTTTGAAAATAATTTCTATCCCTTAGTTTTCTGGCTATTGGAAGTTTAATAGTTGTCCGTGAAACTTTTAATGAAAAACAACAAAACCAATAATAGTTTTGCTTTCATTTTCTTCATTTACTACATTTATGTCATTTTGTTTTGTTTTGTTGTAGATCACTGTGTCCACTACTATGATCTTCGTAACACTAAACAACCAATCATGGTATTCAAAGGACACCGAAAAGCGGTCTCTTATGCAAAGTTTGTGAGTGGTGAGGAAATTGTCTCTGCGTGAGTATTATTCTCCTCAGGTTGAGCTTATAGAGAGAGCTCTGTATCATTTACCAGTTTGTGAAATCACTGTGGATGTATCGAAACAGTAGGGAATGTGTATACTTGTTTTTAAATAGTAGTTTTTAAAAATAATTTGTTCCGTTAAAATACATATCTATTCTGGTCTGCATTGCACACTTTTATAAATAATTTGTGAATAAAATCCTGAAGGTACTAATTTCAGTGTAGTCCCCCCCCTTACCTAATACTCCTATGTTTAATTGCATTTGACCTTCAAATTGGAGCTCACCTACTGCTTCTCCTTACAAAGAGAGAAGCAACATGGCTGATGCAATAGAATGAGAAGTATTTTATTTATTAAAGTCAACTAATATGTTATTGTGTATTTATCTACTTGCAGTACAGTAATAGAATTATTTTTGGTTTTAAATAATATTTGGTTGACTTTTACACTGATATATTGACCTCTCTGTAATTTTATTTAAATATATTGTGAAGAGAACTTTATAAATATGACTACTCATACCTGAAAAGTGTCCTTTGAAAAGCTTTCTAATCTAGAGAAGCAAAATATAAGCTTTTAATTCTCTTTAGTTCACTTTGGTAATAATGAAATGTCATTGAGGTAAATAAATCTTAATTACCAAAATATTGACAGAGTTCTTCTACCAAAATAACATGAGGAGTCCCATCTTTTGGTTGTCCATTTCATGGCTCACTTCATTTTATAATACCCTAGTGAATACTTACTTTTAATTTCTGTCTTCTTAATTCCTACTATTTCTTCTCAAGCGTAATGATACATTGTTATCTTCTTTTTTACTTAGTTTCTCATCTCTCTTAGGAGGTTATTAATGCCAGTGCCTCATATTTGGTATCTCCCACTACATCTATCTCCACATTGGTTGCTCTAAATAAGAACTTGGTAATTTGAATTGATTTAGCAAGGTAATTTGAATTGAACTATAAAAGAGGGGGATAAAAAGAAAATGGGAACTGAACTTTCCAAGGGGAGGTAATATGGGTAATTAGTTTGCACATTTAACTAGTAGCCAGTCAAAATGTATCCAGTCTCTAGGAGTAAAAACAACTGGCAGTAAATCATTTAAATATTATTCAGATTCAAATATGTATGATAAATTATATGGCTAAAATATTTTTGCTTTCAGGTTTATAAATACTGAATCAGTTAGTCTGACTTTAATTAATTGAAGTATATGTGTGTTTAAAAATCATAAATTGAAAACCTTAGTTGACTTTATTAAATTAGGTACATAATGTATTTTCTTATTAGTTTTTATAAATTATGATGATTTATTTTTTTATTTATCTATTTTCTTAGATTTAGACCATAGAAGTATGTAGAACTAATTTATTTACCACAAATAAATTTGGTAGAACTTATATTACATATATTTTTTATGTAAGGAGATGTTCATTGTAGCGTTGTTGAGCAAAAAAATAAAACGTGTAAGATTTGAAGAATTGAAAAGATGTGAAGAAATAGAGAAGTATTTAAAGGATTAGGAGTTTGGCCTCTGAAATCAGTTTTGAATCTTGGCTGTGCTCTTTATTATCTGTGGATAATACCTTGGAAATGTCCTTAAACTTCTAAATCTCAATTTCTATCTCTGAAATGAAGCTAATAATAGTATTTAACTTACCTTGTGAATATCTAAATAAAATAAGTAAAACCTTTTGCATAGTATCCTATTCAGTGAACACTAGAATAAGAGAAAAGATGTATTAATGTTCAGTTAATAATAAATATATAAAAATGTTATTTAGTTTACAGGAAGGGAAAACAGTTTATTCATTCATCCATCCGTCCATTCATTCATTTAGTCATAGTAAACTGGAAGCAGTTTAGTAATAGTATGTGTAAAACCCTACTTTTTTACTAAAAGAAAAACAAAAACATATATTAAAGTCACAAAGGTCTTTATATTCAGTTTTTTGGTAAATGACTTCATTTGCATATTCTTTTAGCAAAATAAATTATTTCAGCCATATCCCACACCTGTAGGAACAGTTGAACTGTATGCTTAGTTGTATTGTGCACCTCCTATGTGCCCAGGTACTATTGAAAGCATTTTAAATGAGTTTATTTCATTTTTATAGTATATCATAGAATTCATTTAATTCTATAAAATAAGAATCATTATATTTCATTTTTAACTGATGAAAAATTGAGACCAGTGAGATTTCAAACTTTATCCAAGGTCGAAACCAAATTAACAGTAAATTAAATATTCTAACTCAGTTTGGCTATCTAGAGAATCTGCATTCTTAGCCACCAAACTGGATTGCCTCTAATTAGTAGTGATGAGTTTCATGCAGTAAATATTCTCTAACTTTTTGTGTTTACCTCAGCTCAACAGACAGCCAACTAAAACTATGGAACGTAGGGAAACCATACTGTCTCCGTTCCTTCAAGGGTCATATCAATGAAAAAAACTTTGTAGGCCTTGCTTCCAATGGAGATTATATAGCTTGTGGTAAGTAAAACCATCTTTCACCAGGAATGTTTTAACAGGTATGTGTCACTGAAAGTGAATTTAATTGAAATAGACTAACTACTAAGTCAGGAAATGGTCAAGTAGTAGCACATCAGAAGATAGAATGATGGACTTGATACTTCATTGCTGTGCATTTTCCACAGATTATACTAGAAAAGTATTAGTCCTCCCCTCTTCTATTGAGCACAAGCCCTGAACACATAAAATAGCATAAGAGCTTACCTACACTATAACTGTGTTTTATAGTTCTCCTTTATAATATAATACTTTTGATATTACATTATGTCAAATAATAATGTATCTTAATATATTAACATATTCTGTACATGTTAATATTCCTATACAGAAAATATTAACTTCTGCTAATAATATTTCTAATTTTAGAGGTATTATATGTCCTCTTAAACTTGATATTCATTTTGTTCTGTGTAGTGTTCTCTTTATTATGTGGTCTGATTGGGTAGCATTGATGCATTTTCTAGGTCTTATCAAATTTAAATCAGTTAAAAAATAAAATTTGATATTATTCAAATACTCTCATATGTCTAGTACCTAAACATATGAGCTTTCATTATTACTTTGAAATGATTTGACCTTTATTTGGTAAAGTCATCTACAACATAAACATCGCCAAAGCAAATTATCTGGCACAATTGATAGACTGCTCAGAAATGTAGGTTTCTAGACCACTAATCTGATAGAGCATCACCTTTATTTGGGAATGGGAAATAAATTGTGTAGGCTATTAAAATTTTCCTATGTAAGTGCTACAACTTTCTCTTTCCTCTCTAAATGGAAATCTTTCTGATATTGTTACATTATTTAACACTGATCATTTCCTTAGATTAGTAAAATACAACTTTTTTCTAGGAATCCTTTTCTTACATGATTTCTAATTAGTCTTATAATTTATTAATAATATGACCTTAAAAGATCTTCTAGCTGAAACATTGGCTGATAATTACTGTTTGAATATGATGTCCTAATTCTAGTTTTCCTACTATTAAAAATTATTATTATTTATTTTTAGGAAGTGAGAATAATTCCCTCTACCTGTACTATAAAGGACTTTCTAAGACTTTGCTAACTTTTAAGTTTGATACAGTCAAAAGTGTTTTGGACAAAGACCGAAAAGAAGATGATACAAATGAATTTGTTAGTGCTGTGTGCTGGAGGGCACTGCCAGATGGGGTAAGTTTTTATATCAGTTTTTTCATCTTTCTGTCTCATAAAATACATTATTTACACATAGGGCTTTTTCGAATTTTAAAATATAAATTGGTATGTAATATCTATTTTCTTTTTTATTTAGTGTTGTATCAACAAGGACAATAGACATTTTTAAGCTGAAATGTCTCTAATAGAACATGCTTGACTTGTGTCCCTCTTGTGTACCCATAACAACTTATACTTACCTCAGTTATAAACAGTATCATATTGTTTCTTGATCTCTCTCCAGTAAGACTGGAAATACCTCCAGAGGACACATTGTGTCTCATTTTCCTTAATGATAACATGCAGCATTTAGTTGAGCCTGGTTTTTTAATAGGAAGAAAATGTTTGATACAAAGTAACTTACATGTGCGCCTAATTAAATGGATTTTGCTCTCTAAAATATCCATTTATATAAGAATGTGTAAATGTATTCAGTTTCTTGACCAGAAAGTCATATTACTAGATTGTAAAAAACAGTTACCTCAGACCTTTCAATATTCATGTATTTTAAAGTATAAGCTTTTTCATAATTTACATGAAGAAACAATTCTTTTTATTATCACAATTTATATAAACATTAGTTAGTCCTTTGTGTCATTTTTAAAAATTACTTTAGGTACTTACCTGATTTTATCTTTGACACAGAAAATTCTGACTTTATAAGTAATTTAAAATATCTGAGTTCTAGGTACAGTTTCGCTTTAATTAGATATATTCCATTGTTGTCTTGTTTAGTGGTTCAACTCCCAGTTTTGGTAATGACAGAGTAGGTAATTTGTACCAACCCTCCCTCTATGGAGAATTAGAAAAGATAGGCTGTAAATATATACATTTTAAAAACAAAAACCTGTTTGAAGGCATTGAAAAGCAAATGAAACAAAAAAATTACCAGACTAAGATTGTGAGCCTAGCTTTTCAGTATGCTTTTTCCATACGAGCATCTGCTAGTTTTGGTGGTGTGGCAAAAAGTATATAAGGTGTTTCACAGGGGCACGAGGATTGGAATCCTGTACTTACCGTTGTAGGGTGAGTCACTTTCTGTTAGGTCCCCAAAGGAAATGTAGTCAGGGACAGGTGTAGGGAACATTTTCTGGAAGACTGCATTAATTTAGTCGTAACGAAATAAGGCCACATTGACAAAAACTTCAATTAGATATACTTAAAAATGTACATTATTTTGTAAAAATCTATGTAGTTAAGAGTTTCAAAAACCGAAAACTGTTCATTTTAAAGTTAACCTTTTCATAACCTTGTTGTTTCTGCTTTTTGTTGGAAAATACTTGAATATTTGATTGTAGCATGGAAGTCTACAGTTTGGGTTGTTCCTCTATACCAGTGTTAATCAACCTTTTTTTTTTTTTTAATCTCACAGCACACTTGAACCTATAGTTAAACTTCCATGGCACATTTAAATTATTCTGATAAAAAATAGTGAAAAATAGGATATATTTACTATGCTGTGAACTTCTTTGAAAATAATTTCATTAATTAATTATCTTTAAAATTTTTCACAGCATACCTAAGATCCTCTCATGACACTAGTGGTGCCATAGCATATCAGTTGAAAATCACTGCTCTAGATGGTTATCAATGCTCTAGATGGTTATCAATCATTTGTGACCTTCATGGTATCTTGATTTGGATTGGGAGGAAAGTGTAGATTCACAGATGTAAGTGATTGAAAAGCAAGAAAACATTTTTCTGGCATGTCTCTGGAGGTGTGAGTATTCTATTGCATTTTTCCATATTTCAGTTCGATCTTCTTAGCACAAATGACTTTGAAGTGTCATCTTTAGGTGCCTTGGTGATACCAACTAAGTGAGGCTAAAATATTAATTTGAGAGCATTACATTGATTTGATTCTCGAAATCACTGAATCTTCCTTTGTGTTCTCTAATTAATAGGTCTATGACAACTGTATAGTCTTCAAATATTTGCATATATCATCCTGCTTATCCAGGACCTTTGCTGACTGGGGGAAGTGGTCATCTGAAATTTCTTTTTGAAGAATGGTTTTGCAAAAAGAGAGCTATTTTTGAAATGCTTGGATTTTTTTTTTTTTTGCCACATACAGACTTAGTTTTAACTTGCAAAGAAATACTCAGGTCATTTTAATTTGACATTTCACACAGAAATGTTATATTCCCATAGAAATATAATTAATATTGCCGATTCTATTCTTCATAAAATTTAACTATCTCTGTGATAACCAAAGCACTTAATAATATAGCAGATCCACATTAAATACCTCCTTGTTCAACTTCAGCATGTTATGAAACTGACAATGCCATGTTTTATTTGCAAGAATATATGTAATAATACTTATAATTTGTTGCAAAGTGTCACTTAATAGCTTTAGCACAGAGATTTTGCGGATATAAGATACAATGAAGAAATAAGAGAGCATCTGGATCTGTTAATACTTTTTTAATCTGTGTAATAAACCTTTCATGTTTTCCTTGCATGGAAAGTGCACCACCTGTACATACACTGGCTAAATTTACCAAATTTAGTCCAGCTTCACAACATTTACCTTGAAAGTCATTAAAGATACCTATTCCCTAATGTTCTGTCCTCAGAAATGGCCAAAGTGAGTAACTCCCATAGCAAAGAAAAACTTTCATGACCTGAATGAACTGTAAAACTCACACTGAATACTAGTATCAGTTGATCATCCAAAGCAGTTGAATAATATATATTTTCATTTTGAAGTACTGATGAAATTACTCTTCTAAGTTGAAGGCTAATTCATGCTTCCAGACAGTTATGGTTCTCCTTGAAAAAGACAGTTGTTTATACTTGGAAACATTATTAGGGTCTAAGCACCCTACAACTTCAACAAAAAATACATTCTTGTATTCTTCAAAAATACATTCTTTCAGAATTTCTGCATCACTGAATGGTTTCCCTTTTCCTGAATATATAAGCTACTTTATAAGTTGTTTCTCTGACATTATTTCCAGGTCTTATGGCTGCTAGAAAGAACTGTGTTTGTTTTTACTTTTAATCTTTTAATTTCTGAAATGCAATTTTTCTCACCTCTTCCTTTAATTAAAACTATTTATACGATCTTTATGAGTGTTCTAATACTGATGAGCATTTAATTTCTTTAATATTTATAATTGCAATATCACAAAGCAAGCAAATCATCTCTAGCAGAAACCAGATAATATTGCAATTCCAAATTCTCATTTAAAAAAATCTGTTCTAGGCCAGGCCTGGTGTCTCGTATCTATAATCCTAGAAGCTGTGGTGGGAGGATCCCTTGAGCTCAGTCAGGAATTTGAGATCAGCCTGAATAAGAGTGAGACACCCCTCTACTAAAAAATAGAAAAAAATGTCTGGGCGTTATGGTGGGCATCTATAGTCCCATCTCCTTGGGAGGCTGTGGCAGGAGGATTGCCTGAACTCATGAGTTTGAGGTTGCTGAGAGCTGCTCTGATGCCATAGCACTCTAGCCTAGGCAACATTGTGAGACTGTCTAAAAAAAAAAAAAAAAAAAAAATCTTGATTGCCTTTTCTTCCCTAATTGCGATGGCCAGAACTTCCATTACATTGTTAAAGAGCAGTGGATACAATGGGCAGCCTTGCCTGGTTCCTGATCTGAGTGGAAATAATTTCATTTTAACTCCACTCAATACGATACTGGCTGTGGCTTTGCTGTAGATCCATATACGGTCAGAAGAGATCAAACTTTCACTCTTCACAGATGATATGATTGTATATCTGGAAAACACCAGGGATTCTACTAAAAAACCCTTAGAAGTGATCAAGGAATATAGCAGTATCTCAGGCTACAAAATCAACACTCATAAATCGGTAGCCTTTATATATACTAACAATAGTCAAGCTGAAAAAACAGTCAAGGACTCTGTTCCCTTTCACAGTAGTGCCAAAGAAGATGAAATATTTGGGAGTTTACCTACCAACAGATGTGAAAGACCTCTATAAAGAGAACTATGAAATTAAAAAAAAAAAAAAAGAAATAGGTGAAAATGTTAACAAATGGAAAAACATACCATGTTCATGGCCAGGAAGAATCAACATTGTTAAAATGTCCATACTACCCAAAGCAATATATAATTTTAATGCAATCCCTATTAAAGCCCCACTACTATACTTTAAAGATCTTGAAAAAATAATACTTCATTTTATATGGAATCAGAAAAAACCTCAAATAGCCAAGATATTACTCAGAAATAAAAACAAAGCAGGCGGAATCACGCTACTAGACCTCAGACTATACTATAAATCGATAGTGATCAAAACAGCATGATACTGGCACAAAAACAGAGAGGTAGATGTATGGAACAGAATAGAGAACCAAGAGATGAACCCAGCTACTTACTGTTATCTGATCTTTGACAAGCCAATTAAAAACATTGAGTGGAGAAAAGATTCCCTATTCCCTAACCAGCACACTGTACCCCATGACTGCATTAATGTACGCAGCTATGATTTAATTAAAAAAGAAAAATCTTTTCTTCCTTCTGTGTTCTCTTGGTCCTCTTTGACATAATAAGCTGTTAAGAAGACAAAATTTAATACTGCCAAGCTGTACAGCTATTCATAAATTCAACTTCAGATAGAAACAGTACAACATCGTCAAAAGCTAATAACAGACTGGTGTACTTGACCCCTATAAACTCTGGCCAGCCAGCCTCATGCAGTAGTTGTACCAGTTCTAATTATTCTAGTCTATCTGGAAAGATTATTTTGTTGAAGCTTACTTTATTCTTTGGTATCTTAAATATGTTCCTTTTAAAAATAAAATAAAAATATAAAAGACAAAAAATGAATTAATAAAAATAAAATGTGGGTTCAATCAAAAGGCTGCACTAAGGACCTAGAAGGCTACATGTGGCCTTAAAGATGCAGGTTCCCCAAACCTGGTCTAGAGTAAAGGAGTAGGAAGTCCTTCACAGTGATTACAACTTAGAATCAGTCCCTAAAATTAAACTGAGGTGACCCTTGTTTGTTAATGTCCACAAAATGGAATTTTAAATCCTCTCTGAAAGAAAATAACATCATCTAAGGACTTCATTTATTTTTTTTAATTTTGCATAAACAACAACTACAGCATAATGAAAAATAGACACAAGAAAAGACAAGACAGCATGAATGGAACCAGCATAATCAATAGACAGTAGAACAGAATCGTAGCAGCTCTGGATTATGGAGTTTGGACCAGATAGATTAAAAGTAACCGTGTGTATAAAATAAAAGATAAGAATTGAAATTTCAACTGGGAATTGAAAACTGTTTTAAAAATGAAAATTCTCAAACTAAAAAGATATAATTACCAAAATTAAGAGTTCAGTGGATGGGTTGCATGAAAGATAAAGTAAAAATAATAATTAATGAGCTGACAGGTAAATTAGAAAAAAATACACTGAAGGAAGCATAGAGGGTCCAAAATGATGAAAAAATAAGAGACAAAAGAAAGGATAAATTAAGAAAGTTCCAGCAGGAGAAATAAAAGCAGAGAATAGTGCAGCAAGAGCAAATATTAAAAGGGGTTATTCTTGAGAACTCTGCAAAGTTAATGAAAGACATCAATGCAGAGATTTAGTAAGCTTTTGAACCGCAGAAAATGTGTTTCTTGAAATCTATAATGTAAATTTAACATCATACTTGAACTTTATTTTTTTAATTAAATCATAACTATGTACATTAATGCATTTATGGGCTACAATGTGCTTTTTTTATATACAATTTGGAATGCTTACATCAAACTGGTTAACATAGCCTTCACTTCTCTTAATTGTTGGTGTTAAGATGCTTATATGCCACACTTAATGGTTTTGACATGTTCCCTTGCCTTATACACAAGATCTGCCTGAAAATCTGACCTGGGGTCAGTCTGTCTTATAGCACTATTTTCTTGGAAATACACTTCATTAAGACAGATACGGAATTCATGTATTAGAAGGCTGTTATCTCTTAGAATTTTTTATGAAACCAAATCTGTGGTGTCACTTTGGACTTAGAGAACTGTGAGTTGGCCAACCTGACCTTAAATCTTTGCAAATTGAGGAGTGTTAAAAAGACTGGCAGGAAACTAAGGCACATCTATGGATTGAGATAAACCACGTGAATCTTAACTGTCTCTGGCAACAGTGTGTACTCTTTGCATGAGTGAGTGAGAGGTCCAAGAATTTGATCATGTAAACGTTGCTTGACCTCTTGAGTTTGAAGATACCTGCTGAATTTCCTATCCTATATTCTTCTATAAAGTTGACTAACATAGACTAAGGGCAATTATGTCTGATCTGTGCCCCCTTCTTGTAGTGGAATAGTCACACTTTGGTACAACATAGTAAAACCACTTAAAACAAATACTTAGATTCTTTTTATTTTAAGCTATCAGTTTCCTCTTTTTATTATTGACAGACAATAATTATTTATATTTATGGGGTGAAATGTGATGTCTTAACACATATATATGTTATGGAATGATTAAATCAAAGTTAACATCTGTAGTGGGAACATTTATAATCTATTAGCAATTTTTAAGTATATTTTATATTATTAGCTAGAATCATCCTGCTGTCTAGTATATTTTGTCTAATTAAAAGTTTGTATCCTTTGACCAACATATTCTCGTCTTTGTCCCATCTCTCACCTCTGGTAACCACCATTCTCACATTTAATTCTATTCAAATTTTTATATTCTGTATCTAAGTAAGATATGCAATGTCTTTCTATATATGATCTATTTCACTTAGCATAGTGTCCTCCAGATTCATCTATGTTGTTGCAAGTGACGAATGCTTTTTTTCTGCAAGACTGAATAGTATTCCATTAAACAGTGGAATACTGACCCTTGAACAATGTGGGGGTTAGAGGCACTGGCCTCCCATGCTGTCGAAAGTCCACGTATAACTTTGGATTTTCTCAAAACTTAGTAATAAACTACTGGAAACTGCAAGCCTTACCAATAACATAAACAGTTGATTAATGGTTACATATATTTTTTATATACAGTCTTACAGTAAAGTAAGCTGGAAAAAAAAGTGTTACTAAGAAAATCATAAGGAAGACAAAATATATTTACTGTTCTTTAAGTGGAGCATGTCTTCATTCTCAGCATGTTCATACTGAGTAGGTTGAGAAGGAGGAGGAAGAGAAAGGATTGGTCTCACTGTTTTTGAGGCAGTGGAGGAGGAAGAAAATTCACATATAAGTATATCCACATAGTTGAGATATGTATAGCTCAGTGGTCAACTATATACTCCATTTTCTTTATTCATTCAGTTGTTGAGGGATACTTAGGTTGATTTCATATCTTGGTTATTGTGAGTAATACTGCAATAAATGCAGGAGTGCACAAATTTCTTCAGTTTACTAATTTCACTTTTTTTAGAATTAATGTAGGGTTTGATACCCAAATGTACTATATCTAAATCATATGGTAGTTCATAAGAACCTCTATATTATTCTCTGTAATAGATGTACTAATTAACTTTTCCACCTACAGTGTTACAAGGGTCTCTTTTCTCCATATCCTTGCCAACACTTGTTAACATTTGTCTTTTTAATGATAGAAATTCTAACAAATTTGAGTGAGGTGATAATTTCATTGTGGTTTTCATTTGAATTTCTCTGATGATTAATCATGCTGATTATTTTTTCAAGTATGTGTTTACCATTTGTGTGTCATCTTTTGAGAAATGTCTATTCAGGTCTTTTGCCCATTTTTAAAGTGAGTTATTTATTTTCTTGCTGGTTGAGTTGTTTGGATATTCCCTGTATATTTTGGATTAACTCCCTAATTGATGTATGTATTGGGTTTTCTCCCAATCCATGTTGTTTCTTCACTCTATGAATTGCCTCTTTTCTTATAAAAGCTTTTTAATTAGATACAATCCATTTATCTGTTTTTTGCTTTTGAGATTATTGCCCAAAAATTGCCCAGACCTGTGTCATAGAGCTGTTCTTTTATTTTCTCCTCATAGTTACAATCTCGGGTCTTATGTTTTAGGTTTTAATCATTTTGACTTGATTTTTTTAATATGGTGTGAGATAAGGATTCAATTTTATGCTTCTGCATAATATATATATTTATGTATGTGTATGTGTGTGTATATATATATTCATTTTTTCAAATGCCATTTATTGAAGAGACGGTCTTTTCTCCCAAAGAGGGATTCTTAAAAGGAGGCAGAGAGAGAAAATACTGTCCATTAGACTGACAGGCAATTTCTCAATGAAATAATGAAAGCCAGAAGAGAGTGAAACAAGGTAATTCATGTATGAAGAAAAATACTTGTCAACCTTAGACTTCTACAATTAGCGAAAATCCCTAACAGACCAAATAAAGATATTTGTAGATAAATAAATGTGAAGAGTTTACCATCAGGAGACCTGTAGTAAAGAAAAACTTAGAGGATATTCTTAAGGAAGAATGAAAAAAATTCTTGATAAAGGTCCTATCTTTTTTATTCACATTAGCAGGGGTGTCCAACCTGCAGCACACAGGAAGCATGCTAATTTTGTGAGGACTTTTTTTTGCCTATTGGTGTCAGATATCATAAAAAGTATGCATAGACTTTTTTTTTCATTAGTGTTTCTGTATTTACTGTGTGGCCCAGGGCAAATTCTTCCATTGTGCATTGGAAAAGAAAAAAGTTTGGACTCCCTGATAGAGATTGAAGTTAGAGGGGATTATTTGTTCTGTATCTGTGGATTTTTCCGTGGCAGGACCCTTATATGAAGTTATTAGAATGAAATATAAAATGTTTAAAGTATACAAATGAATGTATTTGTTCCTAAGTGATCATTCCTTCTTGTGACTTCTAACGAGGGACCTCTCAGGATCTGGCGTGAGGAGGGAGAGTTGACATGAGTGGGAATGGTGGGAAATGAAGAAAATAAAGCCCTGGAAGACAGGGAGAGGCAAAGAAAGGCAGGAGACAAAAGATAAGATGGCATTGGGAGGACTGACACAGCCAGCACCTGAACCATGGAAACAGCTTTATTTATATAGTACCTTAACAAGTTTGCATAAATCTTAACATATGGTGGGTAGAGATCATCCTTAAAGAGGAAAAACTGTGTGCTTGCCGACAATAAGAAAGTTATGCATGGCCTGTGTGACTTCTGGCAGGTGAAAAGAATGTTGTTAAAAGAGAAGAAGTGGTTGGGGTCCTATCTGAACATTTCCCAGGTTGTGGGGGCCCTGCTGCCCACAGGCCCCTCCCTACAATGCCTATATAAAGGGACACCATATTTTAGTTGAGGGCAGAACCTGAGTTCATAATACTTATACTGAGACTACAGGTACCCTTATTGTTTTATAGCTCTGAACCACACCATACATATTTATCTAATCACCAATTCTAAATGGATAGTTAATTGTAAAAGACAGTATAATTGTAAAGGACATTAATTATTCCTTTAGTAGCTCAGTAGTGATAAAAATGTGTTCTCTATACTTAGAAAAAACATTGGTCATTAAGGATAGACTTTTCCTGTTGTGGCTAGAGATATCAAGAATCATAGTAAAAGTTTCTGTGACTCTGTAGTATATGTAGGGGGAGTCAGGATAGTAATTGCCCTTTCTTGAAACCAAGTGCAACAAAACTTGGCTTGGGAACATATTTTCCTGTGCAGAGTTATGACTATATTAGATGAGAGAGCACCTTTGTTTTAAGTCATAATCAAATTTATTCTTTCTTTTCTTATATCTAATGATTAAAACATTTTGTTATATAATGAAACACTATTCTGAAGTGTTTAACTAAAACTTTATTCTTATGCCTTTCTTCTTTACCTAAATTTCTCTTGATTGGTAGCCTTTAAAAATATTTGCTGAATGAATTAATATTTTGCTTTGTATTGTTATTCATGTTCCTGTACTGTTATTTGTGCCTTTTGCTTACTTGCAAACTCTTTGAAAAAAGGCATCATAGTATTTGATTAAGAGCACAGACTTAGGAGCCAGGCTACTTAGGTTCAAATTTCAGATTCCCTACTTAACCAGCTTGGCCACCTTGATCAAGTTCCTGAGCCACACTGTGTCTTCATCTATAACATGGTGATGATAATAGCCACCTATCTCTTACAGTGGTTCTAACATTAAAGTGAAGTAATGTACGTCAAGTGTTTAGAGCAGTTTCTGATACACAGTAAGAGCTATGCTAGTGTTTATTATTAGCATTATTCATTTTTAATAACTACTAGCATTATGCAACTTGTTGCATAAAACTAATATATAATTTTTGAAATGAATTATATCCTTCAAGCTTAGCTTTTATCGTGTTTGGTGTATAATTAATTAAATGTTAATTACTTGAAACCAAAGAAATGCTGAAATAGAAGAGGGAGATAATTCTGGTACCTACTAGGCTTACTTGGAACTCAGTGCTAATAACAAGACTTCAATTTTAAGAAAAGTAACTTTTCTGACATGAACCACTTATGTGTACCTATATAATTATTTCAAAATTACTGCTTTACTCCTTGGGATATAATCTCCAACCTATTTTTTCTATGTTCAAAAGCAACAAAAATTTTTAAATGCATACAGCTACCAGGAGATTAGCATTTATTATTGGGTTAATATTTTTGTTAGATTTATGTTATGTTCGTCCTTCCCTTCAACATCACATCAGCACTATTTCACAAATCATTCTTCTCTCAGAAAGACATATCTATTTTTCCAGTTCATGTAAGTTTTTATCTACAAAATAGGCATCTTTCTCTTTGTAGTAAACGTTTTCTTTCTGTATAAAGCATCATATTGCACTAAACTAGGGAGATAAAACACATTTGAGGAGCCACGTAATACTGTAAGCCAGTCTTGTTTCCATTAAAGTGCAGAAAGCATCAATAATAAGATTTATTTATGCCAGTAATTCTCAAATCTGATTATCAGAATCATCTGGAGATCTTTCAAAAACAATTAACAAAACAGTTCTATTTATAGACCTATGACTATGTATTTCAGGGTAGGATATAGATCTATATTTTGAAAAGTTTCTCAGGTGTCCTTTGGAAATTATATGAACAGTCAAGTTTAAGAATAGATGAATCATGTTACCACTGGGAAGAGATTTGTTGTACATAGTAACCAAGAGACCTAAATTGCTTATAAGCATATGCTTATATAGAGGGAATCATTATAATTATGAATTACCTAATGTCTGTTAGATTTTGCTACTCACTCACTTGAGAAAGAAACAGAAAACTAAAAAGTAAGATATGGTCTTTTATTTTTGGTATTAAAATTACTACCCTTAAAAATATATTTACTTCCCACACTTAGAAACTTTTTGTTGAGTTTCTCAGTGAACACTGAGAAGACAACATTGGAACTTCTTTTTTTTTTCTTTCTTCCCTCTTTCAACTCTGTTTCTCTTTTCCCTACTATTTTTCCTTTCCTTTCTTCTTTCTTCTAGCTGGATGGTTTATAACACTTTAGAAAATTTTCCTGACTGGAAGAGGGCCAATTTGAATGAACTCTTGTCTGTCTTAGGAGTGGAAGGAAAGAAGATTCTGATCACGGACCCTGGCTTCCAGGAAGACTCCCATCTCCTCCTAAGTGCCCCAACTCTTCTCTTAGTGACCAGACTAGAGTGGGTGGGCAAGTAGAAAAGGGAGGCAACAAGAAGGTGATGGAAAATTGAGGCAAACCTGTTAATATTTTTCTTCTCTAAATAAATCACATGAATTTTCCTTGACTTTAATATCAACTTCTGTGTGGATAGCCTCTAGGAAAATATTTGTTGCATTAGATCTTTTATGGTTAATTTATAATAATCTCAACAAAATGGGTTTAAAAGATCTTCTAAATGACATTTAAAGTATTTTATTGTTATTTTTATATTTCTGTAATAGAATTTGACCAATCTAATTTTATCTTTTCTCCTCATAAAATCCTTTCTTAAAAATAGTATTTATTTTACCTATGCCAATCTTAAAGCATAGAACTGACACAGCATGCTTAAAAGCATCCAGAATATTTTGAAAAGGGAAAGGATTTGAGTCTGGTAGTTTTTACCAAAATTACATGATAATAGTCCAAAGAAGGAAAATGGAATGTTGGATATCATTTATTTTACTGAAAAGTTTCTGATGAATAGTATTTGAGTTGGTTGAATATGCCAAAGTGTACTAATGGAAAGGGATGGTTATTCTTTTCACATTAAGTAAAAATGCATTTAACAAGTGCTTAAAAGAGAATTAACTAAGCTAAAATAATTTTTTTTGTATGTACTAAGTAGGTAATAATTATTTAAGAAAAGGTGTCTCCTAATTTAAACTTGTAACCTATCTAGGGAGAAGAAATGAATTTTTTGGATTTTACTTCTGTAGTCTCATTAACAACTGTTGTTCTCATAGCACTCTCCTACATTTAATGTGATCTTTATAGGGTTTGTGCCATTTATATCTCTTACTCTCCATTTCTTAAATCAATGTTTTTCCAAATAAAGCCATCTGGAGTTGACATTGGCTATTCCCAGGGCAATAGGAAAGTTATTACTACTGAAAATTGGAATAATTTGATTATATAGATAAGAAATGTCAATCTATTATAATTGTTGTGAAGAAGCCTTATAATTGTGTGCCTGTTTACATTGTCTTTTTTTAACTGTAGTAAGCAGATTAATGAGGATGAAAATATAGTTTCTTTATTTGAACTGTGATAGCCAACCAACCAAAAGATGAATATGAAGGCAGAAAGTAAATCTTAATTTTTTGGTTTAAATAGCTAAGCGTTTACACATGATAGAGAATTATAATAAATAGGCAGTTAGTTGGTACTGCTTTTATTCATCTTTTTGATCTTTGGCTTTCTGATAAAAGTAGAAATCTTTAGGAATAGATTGTATTAAAAAGTTAAGTTGACTTCAAGATTTTGTTCCTTTTTGTTGTTTTAAATCCTAAGTGTCTAAAGCAGTGACTTTGTGACTCACCAAGCATATCTCTTAAGTTGCTTGTTTATTATAATTCTCAAAAAATTAAATCGCCCTGGAGCTTATGGTAAATCACCTGATAAGATAAAATATTTTATGCCAAACTATCTAAATGCTTTTGTCAAGTTTGAAATCTATAGCTGAATGTATATAATTTTTTTTTTAGCAGCCAAGAATAATTTAATACTGATATGCCCTTTCCTTAACATGTTTTGCTAACCAACTGAATCTGTAATTCACATGATCATCCTTAATGTTTTGTACTAGTGGAATACTGTAGTGGTATAAATTGGACCAAAATGTCGACTAGTAAGAATGGATAGTTCATACATAGAGACTTACATGGATATTTACATTTAGAAACAGTTTTATATTATGACAGAATAAAATAAGGGTTATACTTCTCCAAATAAATAGGTTAGTCTTGCTACTTCAGAGTTCAGTAGGAGTCCTTGTTTATAACAAATATTTTTATTTCCTCATAGTTTTGTCTTTTATAAAGTGTTAAGATCTTACTTGTCCCTTTTGCATTTCACTGAATTTTTAAGATCTAACAACTGAATTTCCCTTTAAAAATAATTAATTCTAAACTCATCTACCAAACATAACTAATGGGCCAGATGTAGTACCTCACATGTATAATCCCAACACTTCAGGAGGCCAAGGTGGGAAGATCGATTAAGGCCAAGGAGTTCAAGACCAATTATACTTACAATAAGATTACATTGTTTTTATGTAGATTACTCACCAAGTGAAACCTTATATTACCTCATGCATAACAAATTTACCAAAATGTTGACTGTCTCAGAAACTCTGGTTTACATTATTTTACCTCTTAATTCAGCTCTTAAACTCATTTACAAATGGAATAACTACCTCCAATTCTGGTTTGTCTCTTAACGTCACAAAAAACAAGTCTATAATCCTAGCACTCCAAAAGACTGAGGTGGGAAGATTGCTTGAACTCAGGAGTTCCAAGACCAGCCTGAGCAAGAGCTAAACCCAGTCTCTACTAAAAATAGAAAAATCAACTGGGTGTTATGGCGGGTGCCTATAGTCCCAGCTACTTAGGAGGCTGAGGCAGGAGTATCACTTGAGCCAAGGAGTTAGAGGTTGCAGTGAGCTGTGATAATGTCACAGCACTCTAGCCAGGGTGACAGAGTGACACTCCAAAAAAGAAAGAAAAGAACCCCTCTGCCAATTGAGCATGACTCACCTCAAATAGAAACATCCTTGCTGTTGAAAAGATGGGGCAAAAGTTTTCCAAAGGAATTTTCTGAGAAACTGAATTATCTTTGACTGTTTCTAGATATCCTTATTGAGCAAATTCCAGTATCCCTTGAGGACTATGGTTCTAGCATGTGAATATTTTACAAATAACAATAGTTAAGAAAAAGAAACATGCTTTATTTGTAAAAATCTCACTAAAGAGTTTTGAGCTTCTTCAGTTTCCTTACTCTTTGGTGTTTCACTCTTAATGTAGTATTTCTGATACTGTAATTACTGCATTACTTTTTGCATTAACTTTGGCAATTTTACACTGTCAGCAAGTGTTCAGATAGACATTTACTACCACACGTTAGTAGAAAGTTACTGTATTTGAGTTTATATTATGCCTTCATTTTTTAAATGAAGAGCTTCTATCTTAATCCCTTAATATGTTAAAGGATTATGTGATAGAAAAGTAATAGACCAGTGCCCCTTTTAACATTATTTTGGTTAATGATTGTACTTTTTAATCCTTTTACTTTTAATCCAGCTATGGATTTGTGGATTTGTCATAGATAGCACATAGCTGGCTCTTGCACTTTTCTCCAATCTAATAATCTCTGCCATTTAACTGATGTATGATCATTGATATGTTTGGGTTAAAATATATCTATCATCTTCATATCTGCTACCTAGCTTTGTCTATTCTTCCTCTGTTTGGGGGGTTTAATTGAACATTGTTTTATCACCCATATTGAATTATTATTTAGACTTTTCTTTAAAATTTCTCTTCATGATTGCCTTGGAGTTTACAGTACAACTTTTTAAATAATCTAAACTTTCTTCAAACAATAAATGTACTGCTTAAGGGTAGTGGAAGAACCTTATAATCGTATACACATAGTCTAAATTTCTACGTCCTATCCTTTTTTCTGTTACTGCCGTGTAGTTTACTTTTATATGTACTATAACACAGCACCATGTTGCTCTTTTTTGCTTTAAAGTTATCTTTTACAGCAATTAGAAATAAAGTCTTATTTTATCTTTTTCTAATGTTTTTCATTTATTTGTATAAATTCAGGTTTCTGACCTATATCATGTTCATTACATAAATAACTTCCTTTAACATTTTCTGTAGAGTAAATCTACATTGAGTACTTGTCAGTTGTTGTTTGAGAAAAATCTTTATTCTTTATTTTTGAAAGGCATTTTTTCTAGATGTTGAACTCTGGGTTGCTGGGCTTTTTTCCTTTGTCAGTTTAAAGATACTATACCATTATCTTCTTATATACATGGCTTTTCATGAGAAGTCTGCTGTATTTTTTATCCTTATTCTTCAGTGGGTAATATGTCCCCTTTTTTTCCCCTCTGACTTTCTTAAGGATTTTTTTCTTGTGTTCAGTTTTAGCAGTGTTTACATGATATGCTGATACATGGGGGTTTTATGGTATTTGTCCTGCTTAGTGATCTCTGGACTTATTGAATATGGGTTTTGTCTGTTTATAGTTTCAGAAAATTCTCAGTAATTATTTCTTGCCTCACTTCTCCTGGAATTCTAATTATTATGGATATGTTAGCCTATTTGAATCTGTTTCATAGCTCTTAGATGCCTATTCTGTTTTGTTTTGCTTTTCATGCCTTTTTTTGTATTTCATTTTTTGGTAATTTCTGTTATCCTGTCTTCAGGTTCATGAATTTTTTCCTTCAGCTTTGTCAAGTCTGAGTGTACATCAAAAGCAGTGTTTATCTTTTTTACTATTTTTTTCTTTTTTCTATTTCTAGCATTTGTGTTTGATTCTTATAGTTTAAATAAATCATTTTGCTGAAATTACTAACACATTTTTACTTCTCTATCAGACCTTTTTAACCGTATTAATCATATTATTTCTTAAAGTTTCAATATTTGTATTATACCTGAATCTAGTTTAATGATTGCTTTGTCTCCTCAAATTGTGTTTTTCTTTGAATTCCTTATGATTTTTGGTTGAAAGCCAGACGTAATGTATAGGATAGTAAATACTGAAGTGAGTATTTTTTATACTTGGAAGCATTTTTATTTTCTGCAATCCTTTCAGTGCGGAAGCTGTGTGAATCTAGTCATAATTTTGGTTTGTTGTTGTTAGGGTTATCCTCAGTGCACCTCAGGTTTCAATTTTCTATAATGATATCTTCTGTTTAGAGTGTCAGTTTGCCACTAGAGGATTTTTCTGAATATGTTTTCTCTATTGGATTTGGGGTCTTTTCTTTAGTCCAAGCCAATCATTATTGTCAAAAAGCAAATCAATTTGGGGAGGTGAAAGAGAAAGGAGGAACTGTACAGAAGAGTGGACAAGGAAGGGATTACAAAGGTACATGAGAAAATTTTTGGCAGTGAGCCATGTTTACTGTTTTAATTGTGATAATTTCATGTGCATACATGTATATCAAAGCTTATCAAATTGTACATTTAAAATATGTGCAGTTTATTTTATGTCATTTATATCTCAACCAAACTAATTTTTTAGATTAAAAAGCTCCAATTTAAGAAAGAGTACACATGATGTTTGTTTTTCCAGTCTTGGGAAACTTTACTTAGAAGAATGGTCTGTCTTTGCACTCCTTCTGAGAAAGAATCTGTTCCTTGCTGTATTCTGCTTTGTCTGTATTGTCATCATTCAAGGTGCTTTTTTGTGCATGGAGGAAGGGTGTTCTTTGATGTTCTAATTAATGCTAAATCTAAGTCAGAAAGAAACTGTGAGCCTAGGTATTAGGATGTAGACTTCACAGTTGTTTCTATCCCTTTTTGAAATGTAATTAGTGCAAGGCCTAGTAAGTGTTCCCACCCACCATCAAGGGTCATTTTGTTTTCCTATTTCTTTCTCTGAGCAGCTACACATTTCTACCAGTGCCCTCAGGCTATAATTCCTCCCTCTCCACCTTCCCTAGGGACTAATTTTTCTGTTCTGTGGGGGACAAAGAGGAGATGTGACTGAGTAGCATTTTGAGTCTGAATGACATTTTGGCGACGGTTAGTGTTCCTTGTGCCATGAAACACAAAGAACATGAAAAGACTTTCCAGGATTTTCCCCAATATTCCATGGTAGGTTTCATAGAGGAAAAGCCTGCAAGAGGGTGCACCTCTGCACCAATAAGATCTGTGGCCCCTAGGACTTCACATTTATGCTAGCCCACACTCAGCCTTTAATATTTCTATAAACATTTTTATCTAAGTCATTCTTCTAGCTTATATAGTTATTTCTGTGCCTGGTAAGCAAATGCTTAGGCACTGTTTTTCCTATAGGTGACATACAATAATTTCACGTTGTTTTGCCTATAATCTCAGTTCTCCAGTATGTTCAAGATATGTCATTAATTTGCAGTTGTACAGCCTGTTTGTTTTCTTGTTGCACAGCTACTTCTAGCTCTCTTCCTCTAAGCTTCGCCCTTTGGTTCCTAGCACTCATATTACTTCTACAAATATAAGGGTTTTTAATAATCACTTTTAATTGTCTTTGACTTGTTTCTTGCTATTTGAATCTGCATATTGCTTCAACATATTCCTGAAGTGCATTAAGAGTAAATAGACATTTTCTTATAATATTTTAGGGATGGTTACCTTTTTCAAAATATTGTATAATAGATGTCAGAAAAATGGAAAACTTCTTTCAAATCTTATATTTTCTCACTCATTATTTATGCTGCTAATTCTCCAGCCCTGCCTTATATTGCTACCTCCCATATTACCACCTGTACTGCCTCTCCCCCGCCATATTACATGTGTTTCATCTAGTGACAAAAGGATTATCAATTACAAAAGACAATTTCATTTCAAACTTGCAGTAGCAGATAACATAAAATCATGTTTGAAATTTGGTTTCTAATGAAGCTTTCAATATAAATTTAGCCAGGGGCAAGAATTTTAAAGTGTGTAGGAAGTATTTAGGCTATCCAGAAGTAGTGATTGAGCATGATCTTAACCATTAAGGACTTTTAAATTACTTATTTTTTTTATTGTTTCAGATTGATTGAGGGTACAAAGAATTAGATTACATTGTTTACATTTGTTAAGTACAGCCCCTATTATAATTTTGTCTGGTCCCAAGATGTGTGCTATATACCCTAACATTGTGCCCATTAAGTTAGAGCACACCCATCCCCCACTCTCCTCCCCTCTCCCTGCTCCCTCATTCCCCAGCCCCCCACCTTGAATTGTTTTGAGTTTTCCTCTTATGTGGGCTTGTATTAGACTGTCCACTGGCTTTATATTAGAATTCAGTACATTGAGTTTTTGGAATACATTGGATTCTTGGTCTTCATTCTTGTGATACTTTACTAAGAAGAATGTTTTCCAACAAGTTAATACAAAAGATGTAAAGTCACTATCTTTTTAGTGGCTGAATAGTTTTCCATGGTATATATTACCACAGCTTGTTAATTCATTCCTGGATCGGTGGACACTTAGGTTGTTTCCACATTTTGGCAATTGCAAATTGAGCTATAGTACTCAATCTAGTGCAAATGTCCTTATAAAATGATTTTCTTTCTTCTGGGTAGATGCATAATAGTGGGATTGCCAGGGTCAAATGGGAGGTCTAATTTGAGTTCTTTGAGGATTCTCCATACTTCTTTCCAAAGCGGCTATATTAATTTGTAGTCCTACAAACAGTGTAAAGTATTCCTTTCTCTCCACATCAGTGCCAGTATCTGCAACTTGGGACTTTGTGATGTGGGCTATTCTCAACTGCGGTGAGGTAATATCTCAGGGTGGTTTTGATTTGCATTTCTCTGATGATTAGGGATAATGAGCATTTTTTCATATGTTTGTTAGCCATTCATCTGTCTTCCTGAGAGTTATATTTTCCTAATAATTTATCTGAGATCTTATATCAGCCTGACATATGTGAATATATGTTTATCACAATTTGGCATTATACTTAGTAAACCCAGGGACTTACTATAAAAACTCAAACAATATTGCAATTGCAATGATTTATTATCACATGAAAAATATTGGATTTTTTTTAATTTTAATAAGTACTGTTCAGTTTCCTAGCATTTCATAAATTTAGTCAAATTTGGTTAAGTACAGAATTTTAAAATATTGAAGACTGTCATACAAATGTAAAATCAGGGTAGTATGTATCTCTGCACAAATCTGATCATATTTTTTTTTTTTTAGTGTATCTTGAGTCCATCCCAATTTCCAACCATACTACTCTGCCACCTACCATTAGTTTAGGCTCCCATCATCTCTTACCATTACTTCTTAATAGTTCTAGACTCATTTATCTTATTGTTTAAAATCTGTCAGTGATTCCTCAGTGGTTACAGGATAAAATCTGAGCTGCTTCATGTGACATCTAACAACTATTTTCATCATGCACTCACCTCCCTCTCCAGCCCAGTCACATACCACTTGCATAGGCTCATTTTATACTCCAGCAACACTGAACTGCATATACAGATTCTCAACCAGCCTGTGCTGGGTTTGGGGGGGTTTTCAGGGTTTTTCGAAACTTTATGCCTTTGATTTTGCTACTTACCATGCCTTCACTTCTATTTGTTACATGTGGCAATGCTGTTTCACTGGAAGCCCCTATTAAGTACAGTGCTGAGTTTTGTAGCCACAGAAATATTTGTGTGTTCATTGGGTAAAAAAATGCCATTGTATTGATCTAGCCTCCCCTTTGGTCATTGTAGAAATAGTATATATCACATTTCTAAACATGGTGTCTTTTAGACTCTTTGAACTCTTCTGGAGATAGTACCTGCTTCACAAGTCAGACTGTTATATTTTTTAGAAACTTTAAATTATACAAGGTTATCCCATAAAATCAGCTCTTCTTCCCATCACTGCATAAGCAGTATATACTTAAAGATGTGTAATTTTCAACAACTGTGGCTCAACCTGCATTAAATTTAGTGTTTTCTGAAGTTGTATTGTGCTAATCAGCTCCTTACCTCAGTTTTACTCAATCCGTTAGGGCAATAGTTCTTAACCTGTGGGTCGTTAGTCCTTTGTAACAATGAAAATACATTGAGGCATTATGAAGGTTGAGAACCACTGCTTTAGGGGTACTATGTCACTTGAAAAGATAAGTAGAGAATTCAAAACTACGTTCTGTGATGTTATACTCATTACATGTATTTTATTGTTGTGGCCTTTTTTTAAATATGAGAATGGGAAGATGAAAGAAAAGAGAAGACTAGGACTTTTACTAGGATATATAAACTACACAAAAATAGCTAATAACCCAGTCCCTAGCTTCTCATTCTATCTTATTTATTTTCAGTTCTCATAGATTTACATTTGTGAAATTAACTTTTCCATTAAATTGCCATGAGGCACTTGTGTAATTTTAATTCCGGTGCTAATTATAATATCTTTCTTAACCAAATAAATTCATTTAGACTGGTAAAAGTGGTAAAAAAAATAACCTTCAGTTACTCTCACTAAACTCAAAAGCTTCCTGAGGCTAGAAAATTCTTGTCTTTCTCTTCCTTCTGGGTTCAGTATCTATAGACAGTTTCAACATATATCCTGGTGTTTTTCAAATATAATCTACTGATAACCTGCTTCAAAATTACTAATTACTTGGAATATATATTAAAAATTAAAATTGCCAAACCCTAGATTTCTTATATCAGTTTCTGAAGGTGAGACCTAAGAACCTTTTTTTTTTGTTGTTTTAATGAAATAGGTAATTCTCTTTTTTTGTTTTATTAAATAGCCTAGAATTACATGCAAAGATCCCATCCCTGTCACATCCCATCTTGAACCCACCTATGGATATTTAGGGATGCAGTAGAGTTCCCACATGGGAAGAACATGCTGAAGTGTTTCCGATAATCATTGCCAGAGACTTTTTCTTCCTTTCACAGGGTAAAATATTGAGATATCTCAATACAGTTCAATTTCCTAGCATTTCATATCTCAAACCCTACTGAGAGACTTCCTGTTGTCTTTTGGTCTCTTTGAAAGATTTAGAGAATAAATCCAAGGGAGACATTGCATAATAGGCTACAGTTCTTTTTTGTCTCATCAGTGGTAAAAACGAAGGCTAGGACACTCTAGTAATGTGAATAGTAAATCAGGACCTTAAAGCTGGAGGCAAAGATGTGTCTCCCAAAATGCACCATGTCCTGATGTTTAATTAGCCAAATTCCACCAGATATTTACTAATTTATGTTTAAAAGAACAGCTCAGGAGCAGCCAAATGGAAGCAATGCATAGGGCAGGGTAATGAGGAGTTGGGAATGGGGCATGTGGAGGTTTCATGCCCTGTGTGGGCATACTACCGTCTTAGTACTTCTGTGTGTTCATTAAGCTGGAAGCTCTGAGACCTCCCTTTTTAACAAACTCCCCGTGGAATTCATGTGTAGTAAAGTGCTATAAAATATCAGTATTTGAGCTTTTTCCTTTCTTAAAATATGCATACTTTTTTTTTAGCACCCTCCATATTTTATTTATCACTGTAAGCAAGCTTATTTGAGAGATTATCCAGGGTCCAGAGATACTGATGTGATACAAGTTGAAGGTATTTGGAGATAATGTTTGAACGTTGTGCGTCCGGGATAATGAAATTGATTAAGGTCACAAAAGCAAATGTATGCTTTTTGTGTATCTTAATTCCTTCTCTTTTTATACTTGTTCTTTATAACCTTTTCTCCTAGACTAAAGATATCTTTGATTTTGTATTCTCAATGTGTCTTTTTAATTGTTCTTTTTCTGTTACCTGGATCCTTATTTTTTTAATTTGCCTTATTTGAATGCATTAAAATGTGTTTAAATGAGAATTTGATGTATTTAGGAAGTTGAAATATAGGAAGACTAGATAACAAATCCTTCTTAATAACGAAGCACACCAAAAATGGAAGCTGCAGGCACCAACCATGTGGACAAATGAAAAAATACCTTTGTCTACAGATTGCAGCAATCCTACATAAACGTGGAGGTCTCTGTCTGACTTAGAACAGCTGGCTAAGTCTGATCGTTCCCCTCCATACATCATTTAAAACTATCGCTCCAAATACTGCTCTTCTTTTGTTCAGTATCTTTGCTGGTTAAATATATTAGATTATTTTTACAGTGGATAACCACGTACAGTTATTTTCTTATCTTGAGTGGTTTTTGAGACATTTTATGATTTTTAAAAATAGGTATTATTATTTGGTTGTTTGTTTAATGTTCAAGAAACTTATAGCCAGAAAGTAGAATAAGCATAGAAATACTATTTTTTAATGGGTTACATTGGCTTAACAATCCAGAGGTGTCAGTAAAGGTCATTTGATATTTTAGATATGAAAGAGCTAATCGGGTAGCTTCCAGGAAGTTTTTCTTATTAATTGGTTTCTCATTAAGGAAGTAATTTTTCCAAAATATAGTTTATATAACCTCATAAGTCTATACCCAAAGTTGAGGCTAAGCATTAACTTCTCAGTAGTAAATTTGAAATCTTGGTCTTTCATGACGTAAGTTCTGGTGTAAATTGTTGGGGAGGAAAAACAGAGGTAGAAGCAACAGTGGCATTTCTGATGCACTGTGGTCTGATACATAGGACCAAGGTATAACAAGTCATAGCTAGGCTTATTTATAATTAATTGTGTAAAGATCCTTGTTTATGGTTCTGAAATCCAGTTACCCTGAGCAGTTTTTGCATTATAAATTCGTTGATTGAGTAACTTTATTTTTCTAGGTCCTTTAGAAGTTCTTAGTCTGCTCTGTTTTTTTAATGAATAATTTTAAGATTCTCTATTCATTGTATTCATTTTTCTCCATTTCTTTGAATAATAAATTCAAATCTAGATAAAAGACCCTTTACTAAAACAACCTTTGATTAAAAATCAGTAATACAAATAAATAGGTATAACTCAAGGGGAAAAAATGCCTATAAAACTAGTTAAACTTATGTTGACCATTACATTTGATAATTTTCCATGTCACATTCTTTATCACTTTCTGGGATGTCTCAACCAAGACCAAGAAATGTACTTTTCCTTATTTTCTTAAATCCTTTTGGTACTTGTATCTTTTTGAGTCTACATGGTACCATGCTCTTCAGTTTCTTCTTACATGTAACTATATACATGTTAACTCATTCTTTCCTACCAGATCATGTATGCCTTTTAAGCTGTCTCCTCCAGACTCCTCTAAAATGTAGTAGATGACAGTTGGCTTCTTCTCAAACCAGATATATAAAATAGGAGTCATATTTTGTATAACAAGTCAGAACTAATGATGGTAATCAAAGGTGGGATTATTTGAATATAAAGGCAAATGAATATTTTTTACACTGTACCAATACCATTAATTAATACAACAGCCTACTTTGCTATTTCAAGTTTTGCTTTTATTCTCACAATATATACATTAATCCCCATTAGATAGATATTTACTGTATACTGTTGTACTGTTAAGATTGAATGAAACTATAACTACTTTTATGGAAAAGGAATAATTTATGCTAAAATCAGGGACAATAAGTTAGTAATGGTATAGCTGTACCAGATTAACATCCACCCCTGAGAATAACTTGTATTATACTTACCCTAATTGTGAACACAAGTCTCTTTGGATCTCAAATAAAATGATTAAGTCTTAACCAAAAAAAATGCAGGGGTTAAGAACAAAATGTGAAAGAATCTGGTGATTTTGATGGAGGTGCATTCTTTTTAAGATAAAGTTTAAATTTGAATTGGAATTTGAATTTTCATATGAATTTGAATTTCATATGCAGTCATGTCTTTGTCCAGTGATTACTACCTTTAAAAAAAAAGTCTGTACATAACATAAAAGAAATACCTAGCACCCAGAATATCATCAGTTTACCATAAAAGATCTGGTCCACTTTGTCTTAGAATGTTTATAAAAAATCTTGATGATAGAATGTTTCCATTGGTCATTCAGAAAGATATTATTGATAAAGTTTGAAAATTTCAGAATTGAAAATGTAGATGTAGGCCAGGCCGGGCGGTTCACGCCTGTAATCCTAGCACTCTGGGAGGCCACAGCAGGTGGGTTGCCTGAGCTCACAGTTTCAAGACCAGCCTAAGCCAGATCAAAACCTCATCTCTAAAAATAGCCAGGCATTGTGGCAGGCACCTATAGACCCAGCTACTTGGTAGGCTGAGGCAAGAGGATCACTTGAGCCCAAGAGTTTGAGGTTTCTGTGAGCTATGATGCCACTGTACTCTATTGAGGGAGACAAAGTGAGACTGTCTCATCCAAAAAAAAAAAAGAAAGAAAATATACATCTAGAAGTCCTGTGCTTGCTTCAGCAGCATATATACTAGATTTAGAAGTCCTTTTGATTAGCAGTATACATCATTTCCTCCATTAGTTATTTATAAGAGTAGGTATTTGTATGAAACAAAAAAAAAGATAATATATTTTATTAAAATAAAGGCTCATACTCCATGATAGTATTAATGTACACAGCTATGTTTTAATAAATAATAATAATAATAAAGGCCCATTCTGTTAATCAAAGGTTATAACTAATTTATTTATTCATAATCATCTTTATAGTTTAAGATTGGGCTTGTATTGTGGGCTGTTCTCACTGGGGTCAGGTGGTTTTGATTTGCATTTCTCTGATGATCAGAGATGATGAACATTTTTTCAAATGCTTGTTAGACATTCATCTGTCTTCATCAGAGAAGGTTCTGTTCATATCTCTTGCCCAGAGGTAAGCTGGGATTGTTTATACTTTTTCTTTTGGTTAATTTGAGTTCTCTATAGATTCTAGTTATCAACCCTTTGTCAGATTCATACTCTGAAAATATCTTTTCCAATTCTGAAGGTTGTCTTTTTGCTTTACTTGGTGTGTCCTTAGCTGTGCAGAAGCTTTTCAGCTTAAGTCCCATTTGTTAATGGGATGGCTGCTGAAGTCTTTGTCATAAAGTCTTTCCCCAGTCCAACATCATCAAGAGTTTACCCCACACTTTCTTCTAAGATTTTTATTATTTTGTCTTAGATTTAAGTCTCTTATTCATCTTGAGTCAATTTTTGTAAGGGGTAAAAGGTGTGAGTCAAGTTTAAGCCTTTTACGTGTGGTTATCCAGTTCTCCCAGTACTATTTGTTGAATAGGGATTCTTTTCCCCACTGTATGCTTTTGTTTGGTTTATCAAAGATCAGATGGCAAGTAGAGACTGGTTTTATCTCTTGGTTTTCTGTTCTGTTCCTTATGTCTATGTCTCTATTTTTGTGCCAATACATAGAGCTGTTTTGATTACTGTGGAGTTGAAATATAGCCTAAAGTCAGGTAGGGTGATGCCTCCAACTTTGTTTTTATTACCAAGAATAGCCTTAGCTATGCAGGTTTTTATCTGGTTCCATACAAAATGAAGAACTATTTTTTCTAGTTCTGCAAAATATGATATAGGAATTTTAATGGGAATTGCATTGAATCTGTAGATTGCTTTGGGTAGAACAGACATTTTGACAATTGAGTTTTCCCAGCCATGAGCATGGTATGTTCTTCCATTTGTTAGTGTCTCCTGTAATTTCTTTTCTTAGGGTTTCATGATTCTCTTTGAAAAAAATCTTTCATCTCTTTTGTTAGGTATATTCCTAAGTATTTCATTTTCTTTGAAGCTACTATAAAGGGAATTGTATTCTTGATTTCTTCTTAACTTGGCTGTTATTGGTGTATACAAAGGTTACTGATGAGTAAACATTGATTTTATAGCCTGAGATATTACTGCATTAACCTGGATGGAGGTAGAACACATTCTTCTTAGTACAGCATCACGAGAATGGAGAAGCAAGAATCCACTGTACTCAATTCTAATATGAAGGCAGTATATGATATAATACAAGAGGAAATGAGGGATCTGGGAGAGGGGAGGGAGGATCATGATATACAGCACACCTCTTGGGAGCGGGACACAATTACAAGAGGGACTTTACCTAACAGCCACAATCAGTGTAACCTAATTCTTTGTACCCTCAATGAATCCTCAAAATATATAATAATAAATGCCTTTTTGGCTTGGCACCTGTAGCTCAGTGACTAGGGCATTGGCCACATACACCAGGGCTGGCAGGTTCAAACCCAGTCCAGGCCTGCTAAACAACAGTAACAGCTGCTACAACAACAAACAACAACAACAACAAAAATAACTGGTCATTGTGGCAGATGCCTGTAGTCCCAGCTACTTGGGAGGCTAAGGCAAGAGAATCACTTAAGCCCAAGAGTTTAAGGTTGCTGTGAGCTGTAATGCCATGGCTGATACTCTACCAAGGGCAACATAGTAACACTGTCTAAAAAAAAAAAAAAAAAAAAGCTTTCTTCTGCTTTCTTACGGAATATCTCCTGAAGGACCTGCTTGAAGCTGTTTTACAGTTAACTTTTTTTTTTTTTATGTAAGTAGCGGTATACCCTAAGATAACAGTAAAAAGTATAGTATAGTAAATACATGAAAAAATAAACAAACATTGCAAGGGACCCAGTGTCATGTTACACAGGGATACCAGTGAGAAGGAAAGGGTTTTGAGGTTTTACTGGATGGTTTTGAAAATGTCTCTTTTGATGAAAAAAACTCTAGTTTCTTGGTTCTCAAATTGGAATTGGAGAGGTGAGGGGAGTGGCATGTGGCCTAGCAAAGCCCTACACGCTGACTGTGGAACACTCTGCCTTCTAGGTCCTGTGGCCATGCCTGCTCATCTAATGATAATCATTTGAAATCATATTCAGTAGGGAAATTTTGAATTTCAAAATTTTCAAATTTTGCAGATATTAGGGCTTTTGGTAATCTAAATGTCTATATATACTACATGACTCTCCTGTACACATTAAATACATACCTAAGACCCTTTTCTCCTTCCTTTCTGACTTGTAAATTCAAGATGGAGCCTAGGCTGTGATAAGCTTACTGGGTCAATATGATACCAACCAACATTGGTGTATTTATCAGTCTTCACAAGTTGATTCCTGGCTTTGCTATTTTGTAGCTTTGTATATGAATTTGGACAAGTTATTGTCTAAGATCCAGGCTTTTTCTTTGTAAATTGATGCTAAAAATAGTAAAATCCTCATTGGATTGCTGTGCAGATTCATATAAAGTTCTTAATAAAGTAGCTGCCCTGTAGTGCTCAGTAAATAGTTCTATAAAAATAGTACAAGTTTAAAAAAAATAGATGTATCTTCTGGGTGACGGACATAACTACAACAGAAACCTTACCTAACAAATGCAAACATTATAACCTAATCATTTATACCCTCATATTAATCTGAAATAAAAAATATACACATATATCTCTGTAAAATAGTAAATGAGACACAAATCTTAGAATTTAAGCTTTTAAGATCACAGTTAATTTATTGTCTTGTCTTGCAAACACAATTCAAACAACTAATTCACTCAACCTTGAATCCTTTATAGAATGCAGGAAGGGCTGACGATATTTCAGTTTAAAGAGCAAGACCTCTTTTTGATAGATTGTAATTATAGTTTTGTGTTCATTCTTTCTTAGACATATTTACATATATTTTTACCAAATCAATTTTGAAAAACCACATAATGAAAGAAAAATCAGGGACAACCACAAATTGTTGGTCTTACAAATGGCATTTATTTAAAAACCTTTGAAGATCATCTTCGAACCTATTGATGTGGCTTGAATGTTTGGCCCTTCCAAATTTCATGTTGAAATTTGATCCCCAGTATTGGACCATCCCTCCTGAATGGAGTGGTACCCTCCCCTGGGTAATTAGTTCTTCATTAGTTCATGAGAGAGCTGGTTGCTTAAAAGAGCCTGGCACTACCACCTCTCTCTCTTATTCCTGCTGTCACCATGTGGCATGCCTGCTCCCCCTCTTCATCTTTCACCTTGATTGGAAGTTGCTGGTGCCGTGCTTCTTGTACAGCCTGCAGAGCTGATAGCCAAATAAACTACATTTCTATATAAATTACCAAGCCTTGTGTATTTCCTTTATAGCAGTGCAAATGGACTAATACACCTATGTTTGAATATCTCTGTATGTTCTCTTACATCCCCCCATGTGCATTGTAGATTTATGTCAGTATTAAGGTAAATAAATACTCTGTGATTGAAATCACACAAAAGTGAAATGCATTTAACTCTGAGATCCAAAAATAAAAATTTGATTCTTAAAAAAGATCTACTATAAAGTGGTTTTAATAAAAGTAAATCTGCATGTTAGAAAATTGAGTGTGACTCAACAAGATGAGTAACAAAATGTTAGCACTTTGAGTATTTTCTGTCTTTTCTATTTAAATTGGAGGTTACCATGGGAAAGTATATAAAAGTTTGGGATGGTGTGAAGAAAAAAAAAAGTGATGAAATTGGACTATTGAAAAGGATTGCTTAACAATATCAATTGAAAAAAACATCTAAGAATCTCTGCATATTATATCTCTTCTCAAAAGAAAGGGAACATATTTGGAAATCAGCCTTAGATCATGCATAAAATGAAAAGCTAAAAGGGAAAATTTATTTGAAAGTGTTCTGTGGCTGCAGGATCCTGAGTGAAAATCAGATCTGACTATAAACAGAGTCCATGAACTCCACATGAGAAGAGAAGGCATTTTAATTTCAAGAATGCAGTTGGAATACAAATATGAACATCCTTCCACCCCAAAGAGAAAAAAAATGAAATAAAAGCCTATACTTTTATGTTGATCACCTTGGTATGAAAAGAGCTTAAGGCAGGTATGATCTTTTATTTTTAGTTACACAAAATCATCTCTGCAAATTAATACTCTGTTTTCTGGCAGTGAGAAAATATGAGGCCTGTGTTTATAAAGAGAATGCCTTTGTCCAATAAAAACAGGAGGCTGTATGGAGAGAATATTAAGGAATTAATAGATATAAATTGTGAATTGTCCTTGTTTAAAGCCTAGTTACCTGAAATTTTATTTATTTTTTCCTTTATTTATTTAAGGAAGGATATTAAATTCTGCCATCTTCCTCATTGTTCTGTGTCCTCTAGGGAACTGTTTTTGCAGATACAATAAGTTGTACAGAGTGATTTACCATTTCCATTTTACCGAATGCTTGTTAAAGGACTCAAATGGATGTGCAGTTTAAACTTAGTGGACACTTTAAGAAGAAAATTCAGTGCTTACAGGACAAACTGTTGAAGGCAGAACTGCTTAACATTAATTTTCACCGGCCATTTCAGCTGCAGCTTTTGCTTTTGGAGGACAAATGTGAATAGTATTTCAGTGTACTTTACATTTTCAGCATCACTAATAGTGTTTTGCTTGAAAGAGGGACTCAAGCTTAAAGATTATATTCTAGACTCCCCCTCAAAATTTTCAAGGACTTGCCTTCCTTAGTTTTAGAGCATAAAACATAAAGATGTTTGGGGAGATAAAATGTTTCTGAAATTTTGGGGATCCTTATTTAAATATCTAAAGGTGGAGGATGGGCCTTGTGTCCTTTATACCTTCTGTCTTAAGGTAACGTTCTGATTAAGAGTTCCAGAGCCAATTTACCAGATTTGCTTTTTCTTGCCATTGAGTAATAGCTGTGAGGCTTTAGGCAAGTTATTTAACCTTTCTGTGTTTCCTTTTCCTCTTTGATGAAATTAAAATAATAGTATCTTCCACATAATATTGTGGAAATAAATACATGGAAAGTATTGAGAAAAACAGGTGGCTTAAGGTAAAGGATCAATTGGTAAATAATGTTACTATTGTCTTATTTGTTCATTTATTTATTTTGAGATAGAGTCTCTGTGGTTCTGGATAGAGTGTTGTGGCATCATAGCTCACTGCAACCTAAGCCTACCAAGTAGCTGGAACTACAGACACATGCCATGATGCCTGGCTAATTTTTCTGGGTTTTTTTTTTTTTTGAGACAGAGCCTCAAGCTGTCCCCCTGGGTAGAGTGCCATGGCATCACAACCTCCAACTCCTGGGCTCAAGCGAGTCTCCTGCCTCCGCCTCCCAAGTAGCTGGGACCACAGGCGCCTGCCACAACGCCCGGCCATTTTTTGGTTGCAGCCATCATTATTGTTTGGC
>CAUYQV010194733.1:0-30328 GCA_963574575.1 Galagoides demidoff | reverse complement strand
GCACTTTTCTTTTATTGATACATAATTTGTGAGGGGGAAAAACTACTACAGCCCAAGCACCCCACCTGTTTTACCTTTCTGGTGGGAGTCTGTGCTGGCGGGGTGGGGGTGGGGAAGTGACAGCTCAATGGAATGTGTTCAGTTGTATGTGGAGGGAGAGAGGCGGCCCTCTAGTTTAGCACGACAACTACACGTTTACTTCAGTCACAACCTGTGTGTGTCTTAAATTCCAATTACTGAGAAATCACCAGCCAAAAGTGCAGTTAAGATGTTAAGTGCTAAGATGTTAACCAAAAACCCGGTATAAACTACAGTAACATCATCATGAAACATTGTCTCGAATACCACCGAACAGTTTTGACAATGGTAGGAGATCCAAAAAGTCCTCCCTGACAATCCTGGGAATGGTGGCCATCGTGTCTGTGGGCACGGGCAGGAAAATAGCTGCAGTTTTTCTCTGAGATTCTTGGTAGGTGGACTTCTTAGAGCAGTGTTTAAGTAGGGTTCTTAGTGAACTTCTGTAACAACTTATGTTTATTTTTTAATATTTACTACTTTCAATTTTTGAAGTCTGCTTACTTGGTAGAATACTTTGTTGTTACCTGTTGGTCATTTATTAAAAAAACGCAGATTTGTAGAGTGTATAACGCTGATGCGAAGACTCGCGTTTTCGGTTTGGTCTGTAGCATGTCATCAGGACCTTCTGGGTGTGTGTCCTTCAGCACCCTAAATGATCCCTGTGCGATCCTTGAGAGGATGCAGTTGGGGCACTCTCCTATAAAACCTTCATCCTACACATAACCCCATTTTTATCTGGGTGACACGAACATCCATATTTTCTAAACTGTTTTCATAGATACTTTCCTAGTCTTTGTGTTATATCAGTATCACTATCTAGTCTAGAATATCACTATTAAATAAAATTTAGTGGTCTTTCCAAACCTCTTCATTGGCCGGTATGTATTAAAGGGAGCCCATCAGAGACCTCTTGTGCATTCTGGGTTATATGGAGCTCTGACACTCAAGTTGATGAACTTGCCGACGTGCACATACTTTGATAGCTCATAACCTTGATACATCAGTGTCTCACAGCCGACTTCATGTCAACATGTGATGGTGTCTTGCTGAATGGCTTTCGTTATTGTGCTCGTGTGTTTTTGTGTGAGATACAACCACAGCTCTGATGGTCATTCCAGAAAAAGTTGCAAAATTGCTTTGAAGGATGGACTGGGCACACTGGCATCCTCACCCCAAGGAGAGGACTTCAGAGGTGACCCCAGTGCTATTCAGCAATGAGGTATGTAGCATTTTTCCTAGGATGAGTTCGTGGACTTAATTGTCAGGCCTCCCTATACATTGATCTATATGAATTATATGTGTATATAAATGATATACATGTGTGAATGAAGGAGGCATTTGGTACAATTTGTGACCTATTTTATTAAACAAAATAAAGAAAATTCATTTAAATGAAACCCAATTTGATTGCTTTAGAGCTTTGATTTTTATTTTTCTTAAATGAATTCTGCAGAAAAGCTAAGCAGGATGATTCACCACTTGAGTGGCATTTTCAGTTTACCCTTCTTATTTAAAGTCACCCCCAACAATTATAATAGATGTGAATGGCTGTGTTTTTAAATACACGTAGATCCTACTGGGCTCTTGCCACAAGGCATTTTGGTTTTTCTCTGGGCATCAATTTTTGCATTTGGACAAGCGCCACAGCCTCATACAGCAGCCAGTGGCCTCCACTCTCCAAGCATCCTGGTTTGTGTACAGAAAATTCACAAAAAAACTAAAAAATTAGTAAAAATGCTGAATCCTGCAGAAAAGTTTCCACTTCCCAGACCAAGCTGTGTGCATAGCAGGGAGAAGAGACCAGATGGCCAGTGGGTTGAAATCAGTGGAGAACCAGCTGGGATGCATGAGAGGGCATTTCCTCCTCTACTTCCCTGGAAGCCCGGTCAGGGCACGTCCCGGAGCTCTGAGCAGGACGCGAGGTGGCAAGGTCATGACCTCTGTCTGGCTTTCTGAACCCTTGGATGAACTGGTGTTACATTGGAAATTGGCAGAAGATCTGAGGATAAGCTCTTAGGTTCCTGCTTGCTGGGGGGAAAAAAACCAACAAAAAACATGCCAGCTTGACAGAAGGTTCGAGGGCAAAATGCTGATGAACAGGAAATAACCATATTTCCCTGTGTTAGCACCAGCCTGGAGACTGAAGTTCTATGAGGAGGGTGCATGATTTGGGTGGTTTTGAATCTCAAAGGAAGGAATTTTTTTCCTCTCCCATATAAAATAACCTTCCTTTGCCACTGAATGATTATGCATTTGTTAGCCTGCCAACTTCTGCGACAGTGATCCCTCCATTCCTGATTTGACACTGGGTGTATGCAGTTATTTCGAGGTAAGTGACACATTTTCAAAGTCTCCCACCTCCTCATAATGTTTTCTTAAAAAAAAATGTCTTTTATAGCTCTTCCTTTTGGATTAATGTATTGGTCATCTGTGGCTGCATAACAAATTAACCCAAACATGGCAATAATTAAAACAATTGTTTGGTATCTCACACAGTTACTTAGATCAGGAATCTGGGAGTGGCACAAGTGGATGGTCAGGCTCAGAGTTGTTCCTGAGGCTGTAGTCAAGGCGTTGGCTGGGGCTGTGTCATCTGAAGGCTTGACTGGGGCTGGAGGATCTGTTTCATGTGTCTGCTGGCAGACCAGAGCCCTTCCATGATGGCTGTGGGTCAGAGGTTTTAATTCCTTGCCACCTGTTCCTGTCTGTACACAGCAACTCTCTGTCCAGCCTTTTCTTTCTCTGCCACAAATTAGAAGAATAAGAGTTGCTTTGGCACACACATTAACTAAGCAAATGCATGAAAGCTGATGAGCGCAAAAAAAAAAAAAGTTCCACTCATACTTTTTGCTTTATCTGACAACACAGACAAGGAGAACAGACCCCACATAATCAGCATGTGGCCTATGGACTGCAAGCTGGACACCCCTGATTTAGAGCAAGAGGCAGAGATACAGAGACTGAGACTCCGTATGACTCTCTGGGTGCAGTCTCCAGTTTCTCCTGCGACCATCTGGTGTGTGTGGTACATTTGTTACAATTCATGAACCGATACTAATACTTTTTTATTAACGAAAGTTGTAGTTTACATTAGCATTCAGTCTTTGTGCTGTACAGTTAGGTTTTTTACCCAATACTTTTATTGTGGTAACAAACACACACACACACACACACACACACACACAAATTTTCCATCTTAATCATTGTTAAGTATATAGTTTGCTGGGATTGAGCACATTTATATTGTTGCGTGGCCAGCACCAAAATCTGTCTCCAGAACTTGTTTCATCTTGCAAAACTGAAACTCCCAACTCATTACAGAATGACTCCCGATTCCTTCCTGTTGGTACCTGGCCACCACTTTCCATCTTTATGATTTTGACTATGCTAAGTAACCCAGATACTTGCAATCATGTGTGTCCTTTGGTAACTGGTGTCTTTCACTTGGCATCATGTCCCCAAGGTCCATCCGTGTTGTACTGAGTGTCAGCATCTCTGCCCTTTTTCAGGCTGCATAATAAACATTCTGTTGTATAGTCACCACATTTTGCTTATCTGGTCATTGTTGGTGGGCACTTGGGTTACTTCCACACTTTCTCCATTGGGACGATGACTCTGTGTGTTTCAACAAATGCATAATGTTTCCAGTATCACACAGAACAGTGTCAGTGTCTTAAAAATCCTCTTTCTTCACTTATTCTTCCCTCCTCCTTCTCTCCTGCAGGTTCCTGGCAGCCACTTCTCATGTCACTGTCCTGCCTTTTCCAGGGGAAGGTTATATAATTGGAATCATGCAGTATACAAGCCCAGTAGGTTTTATGCTCTAAGTGCTGGTCTCAAACACCAGCATTCCTGCCTCATTCTATTTGTTAGAGACACCGCCAGCTCACATGCAAGGGGAGGGCAGTCACCACCTAAAAGAGGGGAGAGTTATCCAAGAATTTGTGAACGTATTTTAAACCACCATAGTTTAACAAGATGACGCTGGACCCCAGGCACCATCCTGGGTGTTTTATGAGCATTAGTCATTTAGCATTTACACTGATGCCATAAGGTAGCTGCCCTGTTTGCACATTGGGTGCCATGCTGAGTATTTCATATGGTTTATTTATTGAGCCCTTACAGTAATCCCATGGGGTACTTGCCATATATAACCGTCCCTGTTTTACAGAGGAAGGAACTGTGACCCCTCCAAACCAGGCCCAACGCAGACCTCAGAAGTGGCAGAGCCTGGGACAGACCATGGCTGGCCTGAAATGATGGCATGCTGCTTTCTTTCCATCCAGGGGGAGGTCTTAGCCTAAGGCCTAGAAGATGTCACACATCTCCACTTGCCTCTTCATCCCTCTCCACTGCCTTAGCTTCTGGTTACTGCTGGAGCAAATTACCTTAAACTTGGAACAGTGCAAATTTGCCGTGTCTAAGTTCTATACAAGCTCAGAAGTCCAGCACAGGTCTGGCTGTGCTGTGCAGTCAGGCTGTCAGGAAGGCTATAATCTTTCTACAGTCTCGAGGGGAGAATCTTTCTTGGACTTTTGAAGCTTCCAGAGGCCACCACCCTTCTTCAAGGTCAAGGTCAGCAATGCTGCGTCTCTCCGACCAGTCTCCTGAGTGCCATCTCCTCTGACTCTCTCCTACCTCCTACTTCCTTTCCTAAGGACCCTCGTGATGATATCAGGCCCACCCAGATAATTCAGAATCCTCTCCCTGTCTTACAGTCAGCTGATTAGCAACCTTAATTTATCTGCCACTTTATTTGCACATTTAACCTACAGGTATTCACTGGCTCCTGGGACTGGGAGCTGGACATCTTTGGGGAGCCAGGAAGAGCCTTTTTGCCTATTTTCCCAGGAAGCTGATAGAGAAAGACTATACCCCGGGGGTCCCTTGCCCTTTAATTTTCTTTGGAGTTCTCCTTGTGGGCAGTTTTGGCAGGAGACTGGGTGGAAGGAGTTAAATGAGATCAAGGTGCATTGTTCTCGCATCCTCACCGAATGGCAGAGTGTCCTTCAAATACGGCCACTGCTTTCGCTCACTGGGTAGCCTCTTTGCCTTCTGGGAACCCATAACTTTTCCTTCTCCTCAGCCATTTTGGCCTGGGAAAAAATCACCACTGTGCTGCTACTAATTCTAGGTTGTTGCACGCCCTTGCAGAACGTGGTTTCTCGACGTTCTGCCTACACCTTTGAAAATAGTACTTCTCCAAGTAAAATCTCCTTAAACAGTCCTAATTCTGAGTATGCCATCTGTTTCTTATTGAGACCTTATCTGTTCCAATGATGAAGGGTACTCATGTTTGAAGTTAAAACAAACAAAAGGAGGATATATCTTGGGTTAGGGTGAGCTAGTTGCAAATTTCAAAGCATGGTGCTGAAGCCCTTGACAAAAGCAGTAACGTGGATCCAGAATCCTGGGGTACTATCTGATTGTCCTAAACCAAGTTACGTTCTTTTGCCCAAGAAAAGCTCTCTGCCTTCTTCACCAAGAACTTCCTCAGGATGTTGAATGTTCATGCTTTGAGATTCCCCTGGCATGTGTGTTACAAAAGGCAAGGAGTTTAAGAACATGGCCCCCTCCCCATCTCCTAGTTGGGGCAGGTTATGGCGCTCATCTTCTAAGAACTGATTTAAGTTTAAAAACAATGAAACAAAAAGTCCAGACAATTCCACAGGTGAGCTAATGAGCTAATTACAGATAGTCGTTTCAAAACATTGGCATTCCACAAGTAAATAGCATCTGCCTTTGATTAAGGTGTGAAATTTTAAAGAGGTATGAAAAGATGGGTAATATTTTCAGGTGGTTTCCTTTTTTTTTTTTTTTGACTGTGAAGGAGATATTATAAATGTCCTTATGTGAATTTTTCTGTGAGAACCATGAAAAATAACACATACCAAGACCCTCCTTTGGCCTGAGTTGTGAGCTCCAAGTTGCCCTTCTCTCTGGGGCAGAGCCTGGCACATTTTCTGCAGGCTCAACCTGTCAGGTTTTCTTGGTTTTGTCTTTGTTTATTATGTTTCTGAATTCTTCCTTGTCTTAGCTTTGAAACAGTGGTTCCTTCCACTTACCCCTAGACCAAGTTTGTAAAATTCAGAGCCGTTTGTCTCCGGGTCTATCAGGGATTCCTACTGTCCACTATATATTCGAATCCTGGAGAGAGCTTTAAGATGTAGCGGTGATGCCCAGGCCTTGGTCCTAGGCACTCTCACTTAATTGGTCTAGGATGAGTCTTCTAACAAACATCCAGAGTTCAGGCCAATGGAACTAAGGTCGGGCTTCTCAAATTTCAGTGCACATCCAGATCTCCCAAGAATCTTGTTAAAATGCATATGCTGGTTTTGTGAATCTGGGTTGGGACCTGACATTCTGAATTTATGAAAATCCCTGAGTGAAGTAGCCATAGAATATACTTTGAGTAGTAAGGGGACATAGCCCTGAATGTTAAAACTTGGGTCTTCGGTGATTTGAATCTAGACTCAGAGAATTCTCCAGGATGCAGGAAACATTGTCTAATGTAGATTGTAGGGTTATAGACTCAGTGGAGCCTTTAGGAGCAAACCACAGCTAGGCTTCTTCACATGTGTCATTGTCACATTAATGATATGAGTTCATTCACCTATTCATTCATTCATTCATTCAAAGAATATGGCCTGGATGTCTGTTACACCCAGGGATGTGTAACATTATTTTATCAGTAATTTATTATTATCAGCAAACATTATTTCTCAGGCATCTTTTTGGTGCTGATAGATCAATGGCAAAGACAAATGAAGTTTTTTTCCCTCAGATATTCCAGACAAGGAAGTGGGTAGAGATATTTAACAAGTAAATAGGAGTCAACAAGAGAATTACAGATGAGGACATGTACTGTGAATGAAGTGAACCATGACGTGTTTCCTTACGTGGAGGGTGTGGCTATAGAGTTTAATTTGCCTCTGTAGATTGGGTAGTCAACGGAAGTTTCACAGAAGCGATGACATTTTAACTAGGACATGAAGGATGTAAAGTAACAAAAGGCCGAGGGAAGGACCCGTCCAGGAAAAGAGAAGGGCAGAGCAAGGATTCTGAGGCAGGAAGACACTTAGTTCATCAGTGTTGGGAGTGAGGAGGTGAGTTGCGTGGAGAGGTAGGGAAAGGGTGTATCTTGCAGGGGTAAGGACTTAAAGTTCTTTTCTGAGCCCCGAGGGAAGCCATTTGATGGTTTTACATATGCAAGGAAGAGGTATATTCAGACTTATTTGTGGCATATATAAAAGGAAGATGTCAGAAGCGGGTACAGAGAAACCAGTTAGTGGACTTTTAGAGTAATGCAAACGTGTGATGTTGGTGGCCAGTCCTAGAAGAGTGGTAGTAAGGGTGGAAATAATCCTGTGGAAACATGGAGAGATAGCGGCATGACCTAGGATAACTCCTATCAGGTGGATAAGCAGAAGTGATTTTACTCACATGGGGAATACTCACAGAAGAACTAATTTATAGAGCAGGGAAAGATTCCAGAGCTCCATTCTGGACAAGTTTGAGACGCCTATGGGGATTCAAGTATAGATGTAAGAACAGAGTCTTATAGTCCAGTCTAGAGCTCAGGGAGGAAGTCAGCTTTAAAGATAGGATATGTGTGTAGGGGGGATAGTCACTTATTCATCCCATGAAAGGCCATCTTATTTTATCAGTTTTCAAGGAGAGAGAATGTATGTAGGGAAATGTAGATACTAAGGAAATATCAAGGTCCAGAAGATTGGCCCAAAGTTAGAAAGGCAAACCTCAGATCTTTTTTTGCAACCCATCTTGGCCTGGGTTCCCAGACCTTGAACTCAAGATAACTTCTGCAAGAGATGTCCATCATAATTAGTATGTAAACTTTCAGTAAACATTATTTCCCAGACATGGGACATCTGGACAAAGTGCTTTGAAATGATGTTGGTTTTACCAACTTGTCTCTCTCAGAGGGAAGAAGAGTGGGGTTTGGGGTGATTATGGAGGACGGGGAAGTAAGATTGTTGGACCCTTGGCCAGGTGTCTAAGTATATAGTCAACAGAGTTAATGGATGCTGAGGAAGGGAGACACGGGTGGAGTTGGTGTCCTTTCAGCAAGAGCAGGCAAGGTTGGAGATGAAGGGAGTGGAGTGGAGTTATATTCCTGAACCCAAGGAAGAAACTCAGAGGACGCATTATCATATGGAATGATTGCTTGGCTAATGAGCCTTGAGGGGCAGGGAAAAATTGGCGAGAAAACAAATTAAACCAGGACCTGACATTCTAATGTTCCTTATAAACAAGCAATAATGCCATCGTGTGTGTGTGTTTCCTCATGCTAGCCCACTTCTTTTAGCCAATCCCCTAGACGTATTCAGAGCTAGATTTGAGCCAGTCTCCCTGCCCCGCATGTGACTCACAGAATGGGCACCAGGCACCAGGCATGAGGAGGTGATTTGGCCATTAGAGAGATCGTTGTTCTTGGCAGACGATGAAAGATGAGATTTCTCTGAAAAGCTTATCCCTTTGAATTGTGTTCCCGAGGAAAGAGGCCAGAGCTTTAGAAAACTCCAGGATTTGGGGGTGATGATGAGCATACAGAGCCTGGCCGGCTTCCACCTGCAGCAAGGGGAGAGCCAGCAGGGAATGGACGGAAAGGAAGTTAGGGGTGAGAAGTGGTCTCCCAGGTGGGATTATTTAATCCCAAAGTGGAATGGTTTAGGCCTGGTGAGTGAAACCACCCTTCTGTGGATACCTGTGGGTGTAGGGGACATACTGACACAGGTGCACCAACACTGTCCCAGCGACTTTTCATGCCACATTTGGGTTTGTTTGAAAGGTTTTCTGTTCATTGTCTCATTTAATGCCACAACAACCAGGGGTGGCGGGTACCATGGCTGTGCCTGTTCTATACACGAAGAAGTAAACATCTGGCAGTGTTTTTCTTTCTTTTAAAAAATTTCCTGTTAATATGAGGGTACGAATGTTTAGGTTACACTGTTGTCTTCATTTCTAAGGTAAAGTTCAAGTTGTAGTTGAGCCCTTGTCGTGAACACCCTCACAGTGTGCACAATAGGTGAGATCCCACCAATCACCCTTCCTCCTCCCCCACCGGACTATACTTCTGTTTTTTCTTTCATGTGGACGTGTAGGTGTTTATATATTGGTTTGATATTAGTATCAAGTACATTGGATACTTACTTTCCCATTCTCGAGACACTTTATTAAGAAGAATATGTTTAAACTCCATCAGGTAAACACAAAAGATGGAACATCTCTATCTTTTTTAGGGCTGAATAGTACTCCATGGTGCATACATACACCACAGTTTATTAATCCATTTCTGATTTGACGGACACTTGAGCTTTTAAATAAATGTGTTTTTCAACCTTTTTTCACACTTGCAACAGTCGTTACACTTTTGCAGCACATTTAAATTATGTTGATTAAAAAGAAGTTAAAAAAAAGGATATACCTACTGTGCTTTGAACTTCTTTGGAAAATAATTTAATTAATGATCTTTAAAAATGTTCAAGGCATGCCTGAGATCCTCTCATGAAGGAAATCACTGGTCTAGAGAGATACAACAGTTTCTTTTAGAGTTTTTCAGCTGGCAAAATTTGGAGTCTGAGACTAGAACTCAGGTGGTTACGTGTCCCAGGCACATTTCAGGGACAAGGTACATCCTCACATTGTGCACATCAGGTGAGGCAGATGCGGCCTGGGAACAAAGGCCAAGGCCTTTATAGGATTTTAAAAGAGTTTTAATTTAAAATAAATACAGCAGTTTATGTTATGGTTAATATGTGCCCGGAATTTTATTGTAAAATTGCCATCTCTAATTTGATTTAGCCTTTTTAACAACTCCAAGAGATGATAAGTATTATCATCTTCACTCTACACTCGGGGAAGCTGGCGCAGAAAGGCTCGGTGGCCGAGGTCAGGCAGCTCAACTTGGCTGAGCTGGAATTTGAGTTCTGACCTCTGTCTCTGTTACTCACCCCCCTGGAGCAGTATTTGGTGCTACTTCAGTTTAAGTGGAGAGGTCCTTGTTTTCCTCCCACAGACCCATGGATAGTCAGTTTTCTCTGTGCTTTTTTGAAATGCGCTGACATGTTAGAAACAGTAACATAAGTATAAAGTCTAACTTAGAGTAATAGTTGTTTTTAGATTTCTCAGATTCCTTCCTTCTGAATTAGCTATAGTGTAGGATGCTTATTTTTGCTTTAAGAATCACTCATGGTGATGGCTGGATGCCAGAACCCTATCAAATCATGATTTCTGCTGTTCTACAGCTGAAACTTCATTATTTAATGTTCCCGGTAATAATACCTGACACACAGTTCTGGATTAAAGTATGTGCCTTCTGAAATGATGCACCCCTGGAAAGGTTATTATTAATAATGGTAGCATTAAAGCACCACAAATAACTCTGTAACCCTAGCTTGGGCTTAATAAATTCCCTGCAGAAAATTTTATTTGCAGTAAACCCTTAAAATTCAGCTCACTTTTAATATACTGTGACCTTCAGTGACCCTTATCATTCATTATATACGAGTGACCTTTCCAAAGTTGAGAAAGGTGGTTGCAGCAGCTTTTGGGTATTAATACCTATAAGAGGTAGGTACGGTTCTCACTCATTCCTACTGATAATTAATTCATGTCCTCTAAAGGCATTGCATTATTCCCTTTATGACACAGTCCCTGATAGTTTCAGAAGGGCATGGACTATAAATGGTTACCTTGGCTCAAGTGGGTTTCCATCATTCTTAGACAACTGAGCTCTGCATGACTTGAGAGGGGCTGCACTTAGATTACAGCAGCCCTCAACCTTTTTGGCACCAGGGACCGCTTTCATGGAAGATGACTTTTCCAGGGATAGGGGGGCAGGGGGATCTGACAGGAGGTGGAGCTCAGGTGGCAACACAGCTAAGAGAGCTGCTGTAAATGCCGATGGAGCTTGGCTTGCCTGCCACAGGGGCCATCTGCTTTGTGGTTCAGTGGAGGGGTAGGAGGGCCTGGGGTTGGGGACCAACCAAAGACTTAGAAGGAGCAATGTCAGGCCTCTGGGTACTTGTCATTTTGATCGGCATCACCTTACGTCTTCTTCTGAGTCTTTTTGTTAAAAAAAAAAGGGAGGGGGAAGAAAAAAAAAGAGGAACCTTTTTCTTTTCTTTTCTTTTTTTTTTTTTTAGCAGTTTTTGGCCAGGGCTGAGTTTGAACCCACCACCTCCAGCATATGGGGCCGGCACCCTACTCCTTTGAGCCACAGGCACCGCCCAAAAAGAGGAACCTTTTTATTATAGGTGTCCCTAAAGTTTGTGTGCAATTAAGAATTTAAAACTATGTGGCTGGGCATGGTGGCTCACACCTGTAATTCCAGCACTCTGGGAGGCTGAGGCAGGTGGATTGCTTGAGCTCACAGGTTTGAGACCAGCCTGAGCAAGAGTAAGACCCCCATCTCTAGAAATAGCTGGGCATTGTGATGGTGGTTGCCTGTAGTCCCAGCTACTCTAGGGGCTGAGGCAAGTGAATAGCTTGAGCCCAAGACTTTAAGGTTGCTGTGATCTATGAAGCCACAGCACTCTACCAAGGGTGACAAAGTAAGACTCTGTCTCAATAAATAAATGAGAGAATAAATAAAATTTAAAACTATTTTAAATTGCACATGAACTTTATGGACCCTCCGTATAAAATTGAAAGCATATATAAAAGTAGACAACAAACAGCATGAATGTCACCACCTCACTGTTCTAGCTATAGTTTGAGTGTGGTTTGCTTGTCCTTTCCAAATCTCACATTGAATTAGATCCCCAGTGTTGGAGGTGGGGACCTGTGGGAGGTGTTTGGGTCATGAGAGTGGAACCATAAGGAATAAATTATGGCCTCCCTGGGTCCGGGGAGGAAATGATCTCTCTCTCTATTAGCTCCTTGAGCGACCCCTTTGTTGAAAAGATGCTGGTACCTCTTCTGTCTGCACGGGACCTCTGCACGCACTGCGTCTTCACCTCCTCTCTTGGTGAGTGGAAGCTCCCTGAAGCCCTCAGAGACAGACGCTGGCACCGAGCTTCTTGTGCAGGCTGCAGAACCATGAACCAGATAGAGCTCTTCTCTTGGTAAATCACCCAACCTCAGGTATAATTATAGCAACACGAATAGAGGAAGGCACCCAGACTCAGAATTCTAAGGGAGGGCTGACCTTATTTCTTGTGTGCCTTAATCATTCTCCCTCTTCAGTTTCATGCTACTTTGAAGCAAACACAAGGCATTTTGTCATGATGTCCATAAGTATTTCAGTTTGCATTTTTTAAGCATTCTCACAATACCTGCTAACAATTAGCAGTGATTTCTTAATATCATCAGTTATTAAATCATTGTTTTAAGTATCTGGTTTTCTCAAAAGTGTCACTTCTTCTTTTTCCTGGTTTCTCTTTCTAAAAATACAGACTTTTTTAGAGCAGTGTGAGGTCCACAGTGACATAGAGCGAAGGCCCAAAGAACTTACCCATGCTCCTGCCTGGGGGCAGAACGGCCCCCACCAGAGTGGCACATTTGTTACAGTGGTTTTATAATGGTTGACTTGTCTCAGATTGGATCCAGATACGGTCCACATGCTGTGATTTGTTGATAGATTTTTGAAAGGCTCTTTGACTCTGTTTTAAGGATGTTTAAGTCAGTCTGCCTCTAACCATTTTGCTTATTTGGGTTGTTGTTTGTTAACATTGTTTTCTTTCTTTTCTTTTTTTTACTGGAGACAGAGTCTCACTATGTCACCCTTGGTAGAGTGCAGTGGTGTCACAGCTCACAGCAACCTCAGACTCTTGAGCTTAAGCAGTTCTCTTGCTTCAGCCTCCCAAGTAGCTGGGACTACAGGTGCCCACCACAACACCCGGCTATTTTTTGGTTGCAGTTGTCATTGTTGTTTGGCAGGCCTGGGCTGGATTTGAACCAGCTGCCTCTGGTGTATGTGGCCGGCACCCTAGCCGCTGAGCTACGGGCGCCGAGCCTGTTAATATGGTTTTCTTTGCGCTGATCCTTGACCTTGTCTTGTGTTCCTTCCCACAGCCTGGTGTGTTTTACGTTGCAACCCAGTGGTGTCGTTTCACCTGCTCCTTTGTCCTTTGTATTATTGTTTACCTGGTTGTTGGTTCTAGAGTCTTGTCCAGGTCCAAGTTCAATTTCTTCAGTGGTTTGCTCTCATAAGAAAAGTTACATCAGGCTGTCTCTGAGATGCTGTCACCACAGAGGCTTGGTACTTAGACCAGTTAATTCTTCATGGGTAGCAAAAATGGTGATGGTCTAATTTTATCTTTCTTTCTTCAGTGGATTTACTAGAATATTCCTTAAAGAGAATTCCCTAGTCTGCTACTAGGATATTCAGGGGGTACGGTTTGTGTGGGATAGAGAGGAAAAGTGTTTAATTTCCCTCTGTGTCATTTCAAATTCATGAGTTACTGTATTCCATGGTAAGTGTGTGTTTTTGGTATTATTGCAAACTCGGTGATTGAGGGTATCTTTATTGATGCTGAAATTATTCAATCTTCAACCGAAAAGAGCCTTTCTCAAGTTGCCTCGTGAGTCCTTTTTACATGACTGATTGTCTCTGATCATCTTTCTTGCTGTCTAGGATGATGTGATATTCTGGATTTATCTTGCACGTTTCCCAGGGAGGCCTAGTTCTTACTGGCATTGCAGGATCATAAATGGGTACTAGAGGGATCCTGTGAGGCTTAAAAAAATCCCGTGATGGTTTCCCCAAACAGCTCTCTCCTCCTGGTACCCTCAGCTTGCTCACCCAGGTCCTCAGTGGCGAACCTTGAGAGTTTTCTTTTCCTCCTGTTTCTTCCTCACAACCTCTGTTCTCTTTTCAGTTCCCAGATGCACAGCCAGGGTCAGACCTCTCCATTTCCTCAACTGGACTCAAAAGTTTGACCACTAACAAGTTACTTGACTTCTGGTCTTTCTCTTGTCTAGTCCAGCACCTATAACAGCAGCCAAGACTATTTATGAAAAACAAAACAACCAAAAAGCAAAGCAAAACAAAATCTACATCACTCATGCCATGCTCTTGCTCAACAACCTTCTATGACTCCCTGCTGCCTACAGAACAACTTCCACTCCAGCGTGGGGTTCTCTCCATCCTTGTTCTTGATGTCCCTGGGTTTCCAATCCCATAACTGTCTCTTCCTTCCATTTCGTTTGCAGAATGAATTTATCTAGACCTCACCTTACTTTGTTCCTGCTACTCTCATGCCTAAGGTATCTGTGTTCTCTTGTCTCCACATCACCCAAGTTCATGGGTAAATTGTTTTTGATGAAGCCTTCCACCACCATCCACAGCTGGAATTGTCGTCCCCTTCTATATTGCTCCTTCAATGCTTCGTTTAGTCAACCTCTGGGTGCTTTGGTTTCCTAATTGGTAGGTGGGGAAAATAATAACAAATAATAATAATACCTCCATCACAGAGTTATGGAGCACTGGGTGAGATTGCCCAGTCTAAATTCTCAGGGTCAAGCCTGGGCACATTGTGAGTGCTTTATAGTAGGAAGCACTATTGCTGTCAACAGTAGTAATGTTTGTGATGATAATATTTGTCTATACCTCTATTACTATCTCCACATCCCAGAAACTTTACCTTGCTCTTGATTTTCCTTTGAATATTCACAGTTTTATGAATATCTGTTAGATGGAAATAATGTATTGACTCAATAGTCATACTTACCACAGTACCCCGCTAAAGATAAATAAATAAAACATTATTCTGCTGGTAATCTTTCTCCACACACATGAGAGTCTCCATCTCAGATGGCGCTTAATCTGGGCCTGGCTTGTGTAAAACTGTCTGCAGGCACCACCCCCACTGGTGTGGAGGAGACTGGCTGTTGTGGGCGGTGACTGAAGCTGAAGTTTCAGGATCCTAACACATTAAATTTTGGTTTCTTGTTTTGGTTTGTCCTGATCTGCTCATTAGGAAACACAATATGAGATGTTTGGAGGGCGACCAGGGAAGAATTATAATAATTACATATAACATATCCATTCATATGAAAAGTATTTCAATATAAATAATATACGAATAATCTTGTAATTCTGTAATTATAATAATGGCTGGTACGTTGGAGCTCTTACTATGTGCCAAGCATCAGTAGAAACATATATTTTTGGATTCTGTAACACCCCCAGAGGCAGGATCCCTGTCTTTCCTATTCAACAGAGTAACTCCAGCTTTGAGAGTCAAAGCAACCTGTTTCCAGGTCAAATGAGGTCTCAGCTAAGTTCCGTCCGTAGTGAGAAACGCTGCGTTGACGTCTTGACCCTCCCTGATATCAGATCTATGGGGGTGTCAACAGGAGGAAAAACATCACAACTTTGTGGTGGTTGGTTGTATTTCTTTTGAACAGTTCACTGTAATAAAAAGTCTCATCTGTATCTTTGGTTCCTGTTTGGTACTGAAGTGTATCGTGTCTCTGCACGTGAAACCCACAGATTCGTATGCACCTTCACGTAAGATAAGATTCATCAGCGAACCTTACGCTATGCTGCCTGCTATTATAAAGTGTTTATTTTTTAGTAAGTATTGACACATGTGGTGCACAGTATTGGGTGTTACCTGCGACTGTTCCTCCGAGTAAGGATGTCGCCTCTTGTGGAATCTTTTCTAGGATACAAAAGATTTTGTGCATATCTTTTTCCAGGTATTTCAGAAGGTGTAAGGGCTTTCTCCTGTCCAGTGGACTCTTTAAGAAGCCCTTGTTGTTACTGTTCCTGTTAAAGAAGCCATTTGTTTATTCTGCTGTCTGTTCATTGGTAGGAAATGCGGATGACCTGGGAGGCTCTGGGGAACCAGAAGCCAACAAGGTGGCGTTCCTGTTCTCAAGGAGGTTTGTGGTCTAAAGAGGGAGACCGAAAAAAAATACGAAATGATTATGAAAAGAAAGGATAAAGATTCCTTTCTTGGATCAAGACTGTATTAGGAAGTGGCCCAAATATGTTAACAGCAGCCAGTGCAGTAAATGTAATTGGAGTTGGTGGCGAAACACTCGGGTAACACAGGAAAGTTCAAGACGCACACTACTCAGACGCCCACAGTTCTCAACACTGTGCCTGACACTTGATTTTACAAATCTTCTTTGTCACACCTTTAGATTATTTCTTTCTGAATAAACATAGGAAATGTCTTTACATTTTGAAAACGTTTCCTTATGCCTACTTCACGACAGCATTCATTTTGTTTCTTTGTGCCCAGTGAAGGTTCTGGGGGCAAAGTGGGTAGTTTGGGCTCTGCTAGCCAATTCTGAGTCACGCCAATTTAAAGATGGAAAGATATGTCTGCACCTACGCCTGGTTTTTCTATTACTTCCCGGGGTATTTGTCAGCATCTCTAATCTCTCTCACACTGTGGTTCCACCTAAGGTTTGCACATTTTGTACATCGCGAATGTGTGGGGTGTGGGGAAAGGCAGAGAAATATGGTATCCCCTACTAAGGCTATCATGTTGAAAGTTAAGTTTGGGAATTTGGTAAACAAAAGGTTCTACTGAGTTGGAATGAATTGGTGGCTTTCTCTCTCTCCTCCCCCTGTTCACCCACCAATCAATCTCTCTCTCTTCTTTGCCCATTTGTTTTTGAATAATGAATCTCTATGGAGGTATACATTAGTATATCTCAAGCAAAAGAAAATTCAGATTTTATCATTTATTTATGCAGGTTGTTGCCTGGTCACCATCTTCTTTATTCCTTCTCTCGTCACCCCTCCCTAACTCCCGGTGTGTCTATCACCAGGAGAGGGGACCTGCGTGCTTGTTGACCAAATCAATGAAAACGATTTTTTAGAGCCTAAGTTTGCAATTCTTGCTCTCAAGGAGCATTACGAAAGTCTAAATAAAATTGTCTGTGCGTGGTAACATTATGAAATCAAGTCTCCCATTTTCCCATTGACTGTTACTATGGATCACCAGCACTAAATATTTGAGACAGTGGCTGACTGGACATCTGATGAAGAATTAATACGTTGTTTTCCCTCTAGCCCTGCAAGGGCTGCTTATCAGAGCCCTCTATGTCCTGAACTGCATTCAGAAGGGACAAAGATGGGCTCAGATTAATAACCAAAGTACTGACGCGTCATTTTATGATATTTTCCTCTAGAGAGCAAAGTAAGTTTGCGTTTGTAAATGCCCTGGTGACAAGAGTCTCTTTGCTCCAGAAAAAAGAGATTCATGTCGAACTGAATTTTCCCAGGGAACACAGGAGGGAGGAAAGAGAAACAAAGCACTATAAATCAAGTGAGTTTTTATGATCCCTATAAGCAAAAGCATAGTTTGGTGATGATGGATTGTGTTAGAGAGTAAATTAGATTGCACAGAGGCCGAGTGCTAATGTTGATACTTACAGTGTTTAAATATAGCGTCTGCCCCCTCTACATGCAGCCCATTCATTGGTTTTATGTTATGAAGGAAATATCAGAAGAATGAGCTGAGTTTTTTCCCTCCCCCGTCTTCGTAGTTTAATATCATGCAACTGTTTATTAATAAGTTTCAAACCCCAGAGGATTTTTCTAATCCTATTCTAATATCAGACTAAATTTAATAAGATTCATTCTTCTCCCTGCTGCATAGGCCTCCCTCATTCATTTATTCAACCAATATTTATCGAGGGCCTCCCATAATGACAGGTCTGGGTTAGGCTCTGGGAATACAATGTTGAAACAAGACAGGTTTGATCTCTGCCTGCAAATGGGGACAGACCAAAAGGGAGGGGGGGAGACCTACTGCACGGAGGCAGGACCGTGACCAGGCATTTAAGGGCATGTGTTGTTTCTCTAATTTAATGACTTGGAGATGTGGGGAGAGATAGATGTTCAGAATATTTGAAAAAATCGGCATTGTTGGAGTGCATGGATTACTTTCTGGGATTATGAACGGGGAAATGTCTAATTTTATCATTTTTGTGCCAAGCCCTCCCCTCCGCCAGCATTGTTAGAATTTTACGATGGTTTGCTGTGTTCCTTTGAGGCAAACATGACTTTGTTCCGTTTCCCAGAAGTGGGCAACTGCTCAATTGAATTCTAGATGCAGGACAAGATGTCTTGCTGGTGGTGAGGTCAAAGATGAGGGGAAATCTTCAGAGAGAAAGAAAGCCTGAAGGCTTCACTTCAGACAGAGGCCTGACCTGGGTCCTTCACACTTGAAAGGATGCCAGATTTCAAAGCAGGCTGTGCCAAAGGAGTGAAAGCAGATGTATAGGGAAGGCTCACGAAAGGGGGTTTTATTTGAAGGGGAGTTTTTGAGGACTTGATAGGTTTGGGTGTGGTATGTGAGTAACCTGCTTTTTAATCACAGAAATTCTCATTAAAATTGTTTTCTGTCAGAAACATGGCATTTGCTGGTTTTCATTTGTCCCTGATCTCTGTCTCCCTCCTTCTCAGACATGACTGAGTCAAAGATCCAGCCTTTGCCAATTTCTTGCACCGGCATAGAGTCATTCTCTTGACTATGCTGTTGCTTATGCTGGTTTAGCTTTTTAAAGATGCATCTTCTTGAGAAGTTGTGATGGTCTTGATGACATCAGGACAGCATTGTCCAGAAAATATTAAAATCAATCTTATTTGCCTGTTATCCCTCTGTCCATTCACCCACCCACCCATCCATCTAAGCACCCAACCATCCATTCACCCTCCCACCCATCTACCTATCCATCTATCCATCCATACATCCACTCCTGTAGCTATCCATCTATCCATCCATCCATCCATCCATCTACCCACCCATCCATCCATGTACACATCCATCCATCTACCCACCCATCCACTCATCCACCCAACCACCTACCTGTCCACCCATTAATCCATCCACCCAATCATCCACCTATCTATCCATCCATCCATCCACCTATCCACCCAACCACTCACCCATTCATCCATCCACCCAACCATCCACCTATCTATCCATCCATATGTTTATCCATCAATCTGTCTACCTACCCATCCATCCACCCACCCATCCGCCCACTCATCCATGCATCCATCCATCCATCTACCCACTCATCCATCCATCCATCCTTTTATCCATCTACCCACTCATTCACCCACCCATCCACCCATTCATCCATCCACCCAACTCCCCTGCCCATTCATTTGTCCTTCCATCTACCCACTCATCCATCCATCCATTCATCCATCCACCCACCCGCACACCCACCCACCTACCCATCTCTCATGTTTATATTAAGGATGACAGCACTGTTTTATGTAATGGCTTTACCTCCTCATTCTTATCAGTAAAACTAACTCTTTCATTCTATAGCTGGGAAGCCAAGAAAAACAGCAACTATAAATGAATACCCCATCTTTGCAAAAGCAAACATCCCCACATGCACTACTACTCTTATACCACTTTCCCTGTTCATATTCTTCCTGTGAAATTCATAATTTGAACCATGCAGGGTCAGGTCAGGAATTGGCAGAAGGAAAAGTAGCAGAGATGAATTAATCATGTATACTTGAAGTGAAGGTTTCAATTCACTCTTGAACTCGAGATGTCTGTTGGAAATCACTGCGGCTATGAAGGAAGAGTCAAAAGAAAAGGTGAACAATCTTGATTTCTGCTCTAAGCAGTGGCCATTACAAACATGAATTAAATCTTAAAGCGTTGAACAGAGACGCCTGGCATCCTTGTCCAGGACACTGGGATAGAGTGATTTATACAAAGAAGACCTGATCAAAATTGCCTTAATATTTTTACATAGAATGTAAATGTACTTATATATAACTTATTAAATAATGTGAATATATTTATATTATTATAAATCTTTTATATTATTTGATTCACTTTAATATTCTACTCTATATGGTTGACATTTATTTTTAGGTGAAAATGACTGTTTTTAAAAGAGATATTCAAAGTTCATTTTTGATTCTGGGGAGGAGTATGTATTTAAATGGATTCTCTGTGTAGAAAGATGTATATTTTAGACAGCTGAGGTTATTCAAACCGAGAATCTCTCAGTTTTATGCATTATGTTTCTTCTTTCTTCTCCCTACTTTGTTTTACTTTTAGAAGCAGAAACAGGGCCTCGACCATCTGTTTATCTATTTCAGCCAAATTCACCATTCAGATAATATACATTTCACAACTTAAGCCCACTTAGAGATCACTTTTCGCCACTTAAAGAGCATTTAGCCATGATTCCAGGAATAGCAAATGTATCCTGAGACCCATAATGACTTGATGAGAGAATAAAGGATCATTTGTTATGCAGCAAGTATAAAATTATAACAACTTTCCCCTATGTTTACAGATGAAGGACATTCTGGCTCAGAAAGGGGGGAGGATTCTCCATATTTCTGACATAAATGATTGGATGCTGTATTTTCCCACTCAACTATTTGTTGTCTTGGAAACAAATATAGGACACAATGCTTAAAAAAAATAGATAATTGGCACCATTTGGACCTAAAATTAAAGTTTTTTTTTAAACATATAACAAGAATGAAAAAACATCTTGCTTACTAATTGGAAAGAATAAGTTCATTGCTGCAATGTACTGAATTTTAGCACTTGAATTCTTGTCTTAGCCACAATTTGGCTAAAAGGATCTGTATCCTTTGTTCATCTGTAAAATGGTGATAATAATAGCAGATACTTCACAATATTGAAGGGAAAATTAAATGAGCTTATATATGATATATGTATATCTCATATATATAGAAATGTATCTTGTATGTATTACACTATTGGACCCCAATACCTGCTCTCTTTATAATGTTTTTGGTTGACCTTTTGTGTGGTGTCTCCCCAGATTCACCCTCTAAGCTAGCAGTATTCTCTGATGCTTGCTTCACACTTTGTTTATGGTGTTGTAAGTAGAGGCCCTCCACATGGTTGTGATTCTAGGCAACACAGAATCAGCATTGATGTTAGCGATTATTTGGCTGCAAGTAACTTAAGCCCACTCTTCCTATCTTAATGCAAGAAAAGATCTTGGAAAGATTTGAGAACTATTTATCATAATTCAAAAGCACAGAGTTTAATCCTAAGACCCAAGGTGAGAGAGTTCAGGGAGAGAGAATCTTTGGAGTAGTGGCTACATTCCGTCTTTACTTGGCTGCTTAGTGTCTGGGGGCCTCTCTCTCTGCATCTTCTGTCTATCTATAGGTTTTCCCCCACCCCTGGCACATGGACACACATGGGTGCCTGAACCTGACCTAGCCCTGCCCACTGGACTGATTACAATTCACATATTCACTTGCAGTTACTGAAGACAGAACTGGGTTGGCCCAATTCTTACCCGAAGTTGGTCCAATTCTTTCCCCTCTGGACCAGAGGAGATGGGGGCCATGGTGTCTGATTAAGATCTAAGGGTGGTTTCTATGAGAAGGGCAGAGACCCACTATTAGCAGTTGATTATTAGGTTAAGAAACTAGTATGCCATGTTACTAAAAATATTAATATACACTCCAAGGAAAGCATCACATCAGAAGACAGAACCATAGCAACAGGTGTAAGTGACAAGGGGTCAGATTTCAAGTCCCAATGAAGAAATTTCTGAAAACGGATTATTTTCATTATACACACACATATATCCATATATCTGTATTATGTTATATATCTGCATTGTATTAATGAAAATTAGGTATTTTTCAGAAACTTCTGATGGTAACACAGTACATTGTGAATCATACATTATTCCCCAAGAAGATATTTCTGCAGCCGGGTGTTGTGGCGGGCGTCTGTGGTCCCAGCTACTTGGGAGGCTGAGGCAGAAGACTGGCTTGAGCCCAGGAGTTGGAGGTTGCTGCGAGCTGTGATGCCATGGCACTCTACCCAGGGTGAAAGCTTGAGGCTCTGTCTCCAAAAAATAAATAAATAAATAAAACTCCTGAGCTCAAGCATTTCCCCTCCTCATGGCCCCCAAGAGTGCTAGGATTACAGGTGTGAGCCACCGTGCCTGTTCACAGGCTGTAATGTGTTTAGCCAATAGTTGGAAAAACAGGGTCAAGGTTTGAAAGCGGTGAAATTGGATGTGATAGATTCTGTATGGAAGGATCTGTTGTTCTTAGGGCTGACTCATGGGGCAGAAAGAAGCCTATCTCTGAGGAGTTAGAAATAGAAAGCAAGGTTGAACGGGACTGGCCTCCCCACCCCTTGGCTGGACTGGGCCTCTTACCAACATCTTGGTTCTGGATCTCCCTCTAGGTGACCATCTTGGTGCTGCAGGGCCGGCTTGATGAGGCCCGACAGATGCTCTCCAAGGAAGCTGACACCAGCCCCACCTCTGCAGGCATGTGCCGAATCTTGGGGGACCTGATGAGGACAATGCCCATTCTCAGTGTATGTGGGAGCAGCCTTGTTCTGCTCAGTCTGGGGGATGGGCAATGTGGTAAGCATAAAGGGTTTGGGTGGAATGGTGTCTTCATGACTAATTTTTCCCCTTAGCCTGGCAACACTCAGACACTCACAGAGCTGGAGCTGAAGTGGCAACACTGGCATGAAGAATGTGAGCGGCACCTTCAGGATGGCACATTTGCTGCCAATCCTCACCTGGAGTCTCTCTGCAAGGTCTGTGGCCAGATTGGTTTTCCTTTGGGGCTGTGGCACCCAGCACAGCCATGGCAGGAGCTTGGTCTTCCTTGGATAGGGCTGTCACTGTGCTGCAAAGGAGAAAGGGCCTTCAGAGTCTAGTTGAAATCAAGTGCCCTAGCTGAGATTGGGAGTTCTAGAGAAGTTGCTCTTGAGAGGAGGACAGAGCTCAGTGAAAATATCTCTCTCCTTAGATTATGCTGGGAGACGAAGCTGCCTTGTTAGAGCAAAAGGAGCTGTTGAGTAACTGGTATCATTTCCTAGTGACTCGGCTTCTGTACTCTCATCCCACAGTAAAACCCATTGATCTGCACTTCTACGCCCAGGTGAGTGCCCTCCGTGTCAGGAGAGGGGGTGGCTCCCTGATGGGCTCCGTATGTGGCTTCTTTGAATTGAACCTCTCAGGGGAAGAGGAAGGTCCTTTTTGAAGGAACCCGCCACCCTTCTCCATGTTTCCCTATTCAGTAGCCCTGTCTGCCCCTCTGAGTCTCTGCTTCCAACCTGGGGATTGAGTGGGTCATCCCCTTTCCACAGTCCAGCCTGGACCTATTTCTGGGTGATGAGAGCAGCCCAGAACCCCTGGACAACATCTTGATGGCAGCCTTTGAGTTTGACATCCACCAAGTGATCAAGGAGTGCAGGTAGGACTCCTGGCCCACCACTTTAACTGCTGGTAAGTGTACAATTCAGCAGCCTGAATACAGAGTTCTGGAGGCTAGGGAGACCAAGATCAAAGTGCTGGCAGGTTTGGAGTCTGCTGAGGGCTGCCCTTTGCTTCCACGATGGCACCTTGAACACTGCCTCCTCATGTGATGGGAGGTGGAAGGGCAGAAAGGGGACAAACTCTCTTCTTCAAGTCCCTTTATAGAAAGGCATCTAATCCTGTCAGTGAGAGAAGAGCCCTCATGATGTAATCACACCTTAAAGGTCCCACCTCTTGAAACTATTACATTGGCACCAGGAGAACTTTGGAGAAAACACATTCAAATCAGCACCTGCTCCCCTACCTGGCCAGGTGCATGTAGATAAAGGCTTCACTGGATGAGTTTGGGGACTTTCTGGGGCTGGAGGGCTACCATATTTATAACTTTCCACTTCGGAGATATTGATTTAAGATAACATTGCAGGGGGTGGCGTCTGTGGCTCAAAGGAGTAGGGCACCAGCCCCATATGCTGGAGATGGCAGGTTCAAACCTAGCCCTGACCAAAAACAGTATAAAAATAAATAAATAAAATAACATCGCAGGAAATGACTTTGATATTTACAATCTAGAACACTCTAGCAGGCCTATTTCTGGGCACCTTGTGTATATGCAGCACCATAAGGGACAGCACCTCCCAACAAAGCTCACTCCAGTGAGCAAGGGCTGCTGAACCACCAGGCTCCAGGCTGGGAATTTTTAGAAGTTCCTACCCTCTCCCCAAAAGGGTGTTCTATCATTGCATTGAACTTTCAGCAAGGCAGGAAAAAGAGTGTCAAACATTATTAATTGTAGTCACAGCAATTTGGGAGGCTGAGATAGGAGGATCCATTAACGCCAGGAGTTCAGATCTAGCCTGGGCAACATATCTAGACCTTATCTCTTTATCAACAGCAACAGGAAGAATATCCTCTTCCTAACATGCAGCCTGGACAGTAGGTGTTGTGTTGAAGAAAGTTGGGAATGGCCACAGGTGGGCTTTCTCAAATCCTGCTACCTGTTGCTCTTCTTCTTTGGGCCAAAAATACCTCCTGGATTCAAAACACTGATGCTTGATTTGGGGAGGAAAAGATAAGTTTAGTGTTAGTGTTCCTTTCACAAGGCTGTGAATGGTATGGAGACATACATACACAATCATTTGGCTTGTTGGTGTCTCTGCCTGCAGAATCTTCCTGAATCTGCTATCTGATAACAGTGTTGAGCGCGTTCTACCAGGGCTTTCTAAATAGGCCGTTATCTGGATTTTTTTTTTTTTTAATAGACAGAGTTTTATTATGTCACCCTCGGTAGAGTGCCATGGTGTCATAGTTCACAGCAACCTCCAGCTCTTGGGCGTAGGCGATTCTCATGCCTCAGCCTCCCAAGTAGCTGGGACTACAGGCATCTGCCACAACGCCAGGCTATTTTGTTGTTGTTGTTGTTGTTGTTGTTGCAGTTTGACTGGGGCTGGGTTTGAACCTGCCACGCTCCGTATATGGGGACAGCGCCCTACTCACTAAGCTACAGGTGCCACCCCCCTTTCTTTTTATTTATTATTTTTGAGACAGAGTCTTACTTTGTTGCCCTTGGTAGAGTGCTATGGCATTATAGCTCACAGCAACCTCAAACTCTTGGGCTAAAGTGATTCTCTTACCCCAGCTTCCCAAGTAGCTGGGACTACAGGCACCTGCCACAGTGCCTGGCCTTTTTTTTTTTTTTTTTTTTGAGACAGAGCCTCAAGCTGTCCCTCTGGGTAGAGTGCTGTGGCATCATAGCTCACAGCAACCTCCAACTCCTGGGCTCAAGTGAGTCGCCTGCTACAAGGCCTGGCCATTTTTTTGTTGTTGCAGTTGTCATTGTTGTTTAGCAGGCCTGGGCCAGGTTCAAACCTGCCAGCCTCAGTGCACGTGGCTGGCACTGTAACCACTGTGCTACTTACTGGTGCTGAGCCACAAATGACATAATTTTTTTTTTTTTAGAGACAGAGTCTCACTTTATCACCCTTGGTAGAGTGCTGTGGCATCACAGCTCACAGCAACCTCAAACTTTGGGGCTTAAGTGATTCTCTTTCTTAGCCTCTCAAGTAGCTGGAAGTACAAGTGCCTGCCACAACACCTAGCTATTTTTTTTTTTTTTAAGAGATGAAGTTTTGCTCTGGTTCAGTCTGGTCTCAAACTGGTAAGCTCCCGCAGTCTACCCACCTCAGCCTCTCAGAATGGTGGGATTACAGGCGCGAGCTATCTCGCCTGGCTGAGATAGTGATCTTATTTCCCACAGGTGAGACTGCTGGATCATAGGGTAGTTCTTTTAATATTCTGAAGATCTTCCATACTGTTTTCCAGAATGTTTGCACCGATTTACACTCCCACTAACAGTGTAAAAAGGTTGCCTTTTCTCCACACCCTCAGCAGCACATGCTATCTTTTCACATTTTGGTAGTAGCCACCCTAACAGAAGTGATATCACTCCCGTCTTTTGAAGCACAGGATGTGTGTGGGGTTTCTGCTCACGGCCTGCTGGTATGGGACCTGGTTTCTGCCCCTGACTCTCCTTCTTACCTTGGTGTCTGAATCTGCAGCATCGCCCTGAGCAATTGGTGGTTTGTGGCCCATCTGACAGACCTGCTGTACCACTGCAGGCTCCTCCAAGCCCACAACCTCTAGTAAGTAGCCTGACAGACTTGTCCTCTCCCCACCACCAAGTTCTCAAAGGTGGGGGTGAACCAAATGCCTGGGAGGGACGTTGGGTTGAGGAAGGAGGCCATTGAGTGGACATGGCCAGCAGTCTTGGTCTTATATTACATTTTATTCTAGTTTTGGTTCCAACATGAGAGAATTCCTCCTGCTGGAATATGCCTCAGGACTGTTTGCTCATCACAGGTAGGAAGGTCCCTATGAATCTGGGTATGCTGGGGTACCATTTGAGTTTGGACTATTCCTCTGGTTCCTCACGTTACAGAGGAGCCAGGGAGGATGAGCCTTAGGTACTGGTCCCAGGGCAACACCTGGGCTCATCACCCCTCATGTGTGTCCTCCTCGGCCACCTGTAGCCTGTGGCAGCTGGGTGTGGATTATTTTGATTACTGCCCTGAGCTGGGCCGAGTTTCCTTGGAGCTGCATATTGAGCGGATTCCTCTGAACACCGAACAGAAAGCCCTCAAGGTGCTGCGGATTTGTGAGCAGAGGCAGATGACTGAACAAGGTGAGCTGGCCCTCTTCCCAGCCTATCTTCTGTGGGATATGGGAGTCAGAAAGCCCTGAGGCCACATTCTTGCCACCTTCTCACCAGCCACACTAGAGAGGCAGGCTGGTGGATGTGAGCAGGTATACCTGACAGTTGTCAGGGAGGGAAGAGAGCACAGGGATCTGTTAGGACCAAGAAGAGATCTAGCATGGTTAGATCACTCACATGATCACTTTTTGAAAAGGCCCCAGGTCACTCCCTCTACTTCCTCCACAAGGTCAGGTTTGGAATCAGTGCTGAGTGTTCCTGTCCCACAGGATGGGTATTCTAGGCTAAGCCTGACTCTGCGGGGAGGCTTCCGGAGCCACCACTGGAAGAGCACAGGGAAGAGGAACAAGGATAGACCAATCTGCCCCTTTTCTGCTTTCCTGTTAAATGATAAAAACCTGAGCTATGATTGCCTAGTGGCAGTCACATGTTTTGACCATCTCTGAAAGCATATGATGTTCAAGACCTAAAGAAGGATAAGGTTTTAGACATCGAGGCAGATCATGGAGGAGCCAGTATGTGGGGAGAAACAAAAATATTTTTGTCAAAAAAATTTTTTTTTGTCATCCTTGCAATCACATCTGGCCATATAGCCAGTCCCACTGTGCTGGGTCATGACACTGTTAGCAGAGTCCAAATGCCACTAGTTCTGGTTACCTAGCTGTGTTCAGAGCCCATGGAGAGGCTGTGGGAAGGTCTGTCCTAACCCTACAGGGCTCAGGAATGGTTATTTGTGATGTGAAGAGTTCACCTTTTTTCTTTTCTCCTGCAAAGTTCGCAGTGTTTGTAAGATCTTAGCCATGAAAGCTGTCCGCAACAATCGCCTGGGTTCTGCCCTCTCTTGGAGCATCCGTGCTAAAGATGCTGCCTTTGCCACCCTTGTGTCAGATAGGTGGGTGCTGTGCATGCTGGTTTTCTGGGGTTTGGGAGGTTGAGGAAGCAGGCTTGGGACTGCTGCTCTGATCTCCTCTGGGCCTGGCCTGCAGGTTCCTCAGGGACTACTGTGAGCGAGGCTGCTTTTCTGATTTGGACCTCATTGACAACTTGGGGCCAGCCATGATGCTCAGTGACCGACTCACTTTCCTGGGTGAGTTTCTCTGAGTTCTGTCCCCTGGACCTTGGGTATAAGTGAACAGTTAGAGAGATTGGAGGGGTCATTCTAGACTCCTCCAAGTGTTTCCTTCCTGTTCAATCCAAACTCCAAACTATATAGACTCTTATGTCCCAGACTCTGCACAGTTTTAGGTAACACTTTATTTTCTACTAATTTCAAACTTAGAGAGAAATAATGCAAAAATAGTATAAAGAATAAGGAGGCTCGGCACCTGTGGCTCAAGTGGCTAAGGCGCCAGCCACATACACCTAAGGTGATGGGTTCGAATCCAGCCCAGGCCCGCCAAATAACAATGACGGCTGCAACCAAAAAATAGGCGGGCACCTGTGGTCCCAGCTACTTAGGAGGCTGAGGCAGGAGACTTGCTTGAGCCCAGGAGCTGGAGGTTGCTATGAGCTGTGATGCCATGGCACTCTACCCAGGGGCACAGCTTGAGGCTCTGTCTCAAAAAAAAAAAAAAGAATAAGGAGCTCCCATATACATTTGGCCCCGTAGGCCTGAGGGTTCTGCATCTGTGGAGTCAACCAACTGAATGGGTGGTTGCATCTGTACTGAACACACAGACTTTGTTTTTTTTGAGTTTCACTGTGCTGCCCAGGCTAGATGCAGTACAGTGGCTGTTCACAGGCTCAGTCATAGTGCACTACAGCTCCAACTCCAGGGCTCTAGTGTCTCCTTGCCTCAGCCTCCCAAGTAGCTGGCACTACAACTGCCCTGTGGCTTTAGATTTTTTTTCTTCTCATTATTCCCTAAGCAATACAGTATAGCAGCTATTTACTTAGCATTTATATCATATTGTATTATGAATAATATGAAAATGATTTAAAGTATATGGGAGGATGTGGGTAGGTTTTATACAAAGACTACCTCATTTATATAAGAGATGGAGCATCTTTGGATTTTGGTATCCACAGGGATCCTGGAATCAGTGCCCTGTGGGTATTAAGGGATGAATTACTTTATATTTTGCCTTGTTTTATTCTTTCTTCAATCAGTCAGTAAATTCATTTTGGTTTAATTTTGCGGTTAATATAAGGGTACAGGCAATTAGGATACATTGTTAGCATTTGTTAGGTGAAGTCTTGAATTGTAGTACCCTTACCTTGTACCTGTTAGGTGAGAGTCTACTGAATCCCCTCTTCTCTTCCCTTCCCCCCTTGAACTTTTTTTTTTTTTGAGATAAGTGTCTCACTTTGTCATCACCCTCAGTAGAGTGCTGCGGTGTCACAGCTCACAGCAACCTCAGACTCTTGGGCTCAAGCAATTCTCTTGCCTCAGCCTCCTGAGTAGCTGGGACTACAGACACCTGCCCAAATACCTGGCTATTTTTAGAGACCAGGTCTCACTCCTTGCTCAGGCTGGTCTCAAACCCATGAGCTCAAGGAATCCACCCACCTCTGCCTCCCAGAGTGCTAGATATGAGCCACTACATTCGGCCTCTCCCCCATTGAATTTGTGTTTTTCTCTCACATAAGCCTGTAGTTCTACAAGTTTCATAATAGTATTGAGTACATTGGATGCTTGCTTTTCCATTTTTGTGACACTTTAATTAGGATATTTTCCGGCTCGGTGCCTGTGGCTCAAGTGGCTAAGGCACCAGCCACATACACCTAAGGTGGAGGGTTTGAATCCAGCCTGGGCCTGCCAAACAACAATGATGGCTGCAATCAAAATATAGCTGGGTGTTGTGGCAGGTGCCTGTAGTCCCAGCTACTTGGGAGGCGGAGGCAGGAGACTCGCTTGAGCCCAGGATTTTTGGAGGTTGCTGCGAGCTGTGATGCCACGGCACTCTACCCAGGGGATAGCTTGAGGCTCTGTCTCAAAAAAAAAAAAAAGATAGTTCCGAAGATTGTCCATTTGCTTTAATTGTTGCGTACTAAGCTGGGCAGTTTTAGCTTGATCAGGTCCCGTTTTTTTTTGCTTCAATTGCCAATGGAGCTTTATTTTTTTTTTTTTTGAGACAGAGTCTCACTCTGGGTAGAGGGCCATGGCATCTTAGCTTATAGTAACCTCAAACTCTGTTGGGCTTGAGCAGTCCTTTTGCCTCAGCCTTCCTAGTAGCTGGGACTATAGGGCATGCGTCATGACACCTGGCTGATTTTTCTTTTTTTTTTTTTTTGAGACAGAGCCTCAAACTGTTGCTCTGGGTAGAGTGCTGTGGCATCACAGCACACAGCAACCTCCAACTCCTGGGCTTAAGCGATTCTCTTGCTTCAGCCTCCCAAGTAGTTGGGACTATAGGCACCTGCCACAACACCCGGCTATTTTTTTTGTTTGTTTGTTTTGTTTGTAGTTGTCATTGTTGTTTGGCAGGCCTGGGTTGGATTTGAACCCAACAGCTCTGGTGTATGTGGCTGGTGCCTTAGCTGCTTGAGCTACAGGTGCCAAGCCATGTATTTTTTTTTTTTTTTTTTTGGCAACAGAGTCTCATTATGTCACCCTCAGTAGAATCTGTGGCGTCACAGCTCACAACAACCTCAAACTCTTGGGCTCTAGCGATTCTCTTGCCTCAGTCTCCCAAGTAGCTGGAACTACAATTGACCACCACAATGCCTGGCTATTTTTTTGTTGTTGTTGCAGTTGTCATTGCTGTTTAGCAGATCCAGGCCAGGTTTGAACCCGCCAGCCCTAGCATATGTGGCCAGCACCCTAACCACTTGAGCTATGGTTGCCGAGCC
>CAUYQV010194729.1:0-42251 GCA_963574575.1 Galagoides demidoff | reverse complement strand
TACCAGGAAGTGGGGAGGGGAGTTTTATGGTTTTGTAACTGGGACTGGTCAGAAAATGAGGTCAGGGGATTTTGTTTTTGCCTCTTTACTGGAACAAGGGAACTAGGCCTTAGGTTCCTAGGTTTGTTAGTTATGGCTGCTGCATTTTAAATTTGAGTCTCACACAGGCCTAACTTGGGCAGCAGCCTCATCACAGGATGGCTAAGTATCCGAGTGCGCCAACTCGGGCAACCAGGTCACAGCCACAAAAGAAATGGTGCAGACCGTGCTTCTACGCAGAAGAACTGGAAACATACTTTATATGTGAAAAAAAAATCATACAAAACTTTGTTCCATGTCTTAATCTATATAAATATGTCAGCAAAAAGAGATAACATCAACTAAGAAAGTAAACATACCCACAGGTAGGGATGTGGGTGAACTTTCTTGAAATGACTAATGTTTTTGCATGTATTTTTAATAAAGGCAAAGAAACGTCTGGTATAGAGACAGTGATGAGAAAGAAACATGGAAAATTTAAATCTGTTGAATTGCTTTGGAGAAAGACTAAATTTAGACCATGCACAGATCTAGGGATGTCTCCTCCCTCCTCATTTTGTCCTTGGCCTTCCCCCTCAGGGGTATTTCATTCCCAAGTTACAGCAATGCAGCCTGAGGCCCTCAGGGGAGGAGCCCCACCCTGGGAGCATCACCTGAGTCAGTGATTTGGCCCTCAGCTTCCCACCTGCTTCTGAAGAATCCTGTCCTTGGCCCCACACTGTTGGGGTGGTAGAGGTTGGGGTAGGGTGGGACAGACACCAACCACTCCCACGAGAACCCACAGCCAATGCAAACTGCACCCAGCAGTTGTCAGTGTGGGTGCAGACTGTGCCAGGAAGGACCAGTCCCTATTCAGATAACAGGATATTCTCATTTCCCCCGTTTCCAGAGGCTGCAGTGAGTGGAGGAGACCAAAGATTCCAGAACTCTCTGAGGGAGGTGTTCAGGGATGTATCAATGAGTGCTCACAGAGTGCTGGTACCCCCAGTGCTTGACTCACTTGGCAAACAAGAGGACTGAGGAAGTCTGCATGGAAGACCAGCCTTACCTACCCATAAGGTAGCCAGGGGAGCCATCTTGGGCCAGCTACCTAGCAGGGAGGCCCTCCCCTGGAAACAACCCTGGAACACAACTCTTGAGGAGCAGGGAGGAGGCTTCCCTGGACCTGTGGAGCTCACACTACATCCTGCTCTTTTGGAGGATGAGCTGCCTTGCTCCACACTGCAATAGAAAGATCTTTTGAAAGCGCCTTCCAGCACATACAGTAATGATGGGGGTCATCGCAGGAAAACACCTGTCCTCTATGTAGGGATGTGACCCACCGCTGCCCCCGTCTTCTGGTGATGACAATGGAACTGGAGGAGGCTGGTAAACCTGAGAGGCAGAGGGACCTGACAAGGGAAGGTACCTCCACAGGGGTTATGGGGGGGGCAAGGAAAACTCTGGGGAGTGAATGTCTTAATCTCTAATCTTAGCCTCATTAGCACCACAGGTGAGTAGGCCAGCAGGCTCCTGGTGACACTATTCTTTACCTCACAAAGAAAGCACCCAACTGGAGGCACCATTTCAGTGACTTCCCAAAGTGTCACAGAAATCCCTCAGTTGGACCCAACAGACTGAATCATCAAACCCCTTTGCTATAAGCAAAGCCAAAAACCAAAAATAAATGAACTAAAGGTTCTGATCAGCAAGTATGTGTTGGGTTTTTAGAAAAATTAATTAACTATTACTTGGGAACACATGTTGGAAACCAAAATGGGTTTGCACCCTGAGAATATGGAGGTGGTAATCAGTGCACACAAGAGACGGAATTCTACTGGGAGAAAAGCTTTGAAACCACAGCCCGAGAGGCTGGGAACTGACGACCCCCTTCCTGGGTGAGCAGATGCAAACCCTGAGGACAATAATGACCAGAATGGCTTCTCCAGGCCTCCTCCTCTCTCATCTCATTTGGCACATCAAAGAGACCGTCTAACGTGCTTGAGCTGAATTCACATTCTACACATAAAGAGATGTCTGCCATCCTCAGTGGGTTATTTATTTACCAAGCTCTTCTTTAGCCCAGAAGAAAGAAAACTGTCCAAACAATGAGGATAATCAGAGCCTCTGGTGGACTCAGGGAGCTGCGTGTGAAGTTCAGAGCACAAGCAAAGGGAAATTGTGCACTGACCTGGATTCACAACACAAACCCGCCTCCTCCCAGGAGAAAAAAAGAAAGGAAAAAAAAGAAAAGAAAAGAGAGCAAAGACACTTTCTGAGCAGTTGTCTGCTTTCCAGAGCTGTTTGTACCCACTGCCAAAATTCTTAATCTGCTTTCAACGTTTCCTTTATGCATTTTCTAGCCAAAGAAAAGCTATGAGGCCACCAACTCACAGGGGCCATGGCAGTCGGGCACTTGGATCTCGATCCTCAGCTGAAAGCCTTGAAGAGGTGCATGCAGAGAAAGGCCCACCCTCAGGCTGACTTACCGCCACAGTGAACTTTCCAGAACCTTCCCCATGTCTGCATGGTAGTACTTCGTCAGGATCAAGATCACCTGTGGTGTAAATAGAAAGAAAAAAGCAGAAATCAGTGGGTTTCAAGGTTCTCAAAGAGAGATGGGATGACATCACTCCCTGCCAGGATTTGGTGTCTCCCAAATTCAGCCACCCAGGGCCATTTCTCATTTGGGGGTCACTGGAGGCATCAGATCACAAAGACTCAGGCTTATTTGTCTCTTCTCTGAAAACTTGCTTGCTCTTCCTATTCAGAATGAATCTGGAGACATCTCAATCCTCTGAAATCCACCCAGCAGTAGCCCCAGATGATCACAAACTGTGGCAGAGTTTGGTGGTGATCCCAGTGTGAGTGCCCAGCACATTGGCAAGGTGGGCTCTGTCTCCATCATCGCCTTACCGAGTCCCCCAAACCAGCTGGAAATAGTTGCCGTGGCTGCCACCCAAGACCAGAGCAGGCCCTTGCAGTCTGTCTGTCATTACTTGTCATGGAGTGGTGGCTGATGGCAGAGCAATGACAGTGGGTGAGGATGGGAAGGGGAACATCGCCAGGGCTGGCACGCCCGCTGCTGTGCCTCCCCCACCACACACAGCAGGCCCCACCTCACAAGGCTGTCTGTGCTTCAGGCCTGGGCAGAAAATGCAAGTGTTTATAAAAATGAAAATAAATGTGCTTAAAAGCTACCCAAATGTTCTTCAAAACAATATTATGAACATAAAGAAACAAAAAGGAAATGCAGATTCACCAGCCATGATGGGAAAAGGACATTTATCCCCGGTTATTGCACCAGCCACTGTGTTCTCATGTACATCAAATTTCACTTCCCCACTGACAGTTCCTGTTAGCTGTTCCCAACACTCCAGTCACCAGGGGACCCCCGGGAGGTAGAATGGGAACAGCCTCGAGTTGCCAGCATAGCTGTTAGCCTGGTAGTTCGGGGTCACCACACTGGCCATTCCCAGTGTTTTTTCCTCCCAGAGATCAGAGCTTTCTCCGTGAGGTCCTCATGGGCATCATGTCTGTAGCCAGTAGCTTGGCTGTGATCAACTGTCTTTCTTTCCCTAGTGAGTAGAGCAGTGAAGAGAGGAGGGGGGGCATCGCCAGAGATGGGACAGCATGCATCTTAGAGGCAGGGAGGATTTTAAAAAACAACCTGAGGCCTGTCCATTGAGGAGAGACTGGTTGCGCCTTGCCTGGGAACAAAGCGTTTTTTTCCCTCCCTCCAGCTTACAGCCTGCCCACATTGGAGGCAGCACCCTCTGAGGAGGAAGGAGACTGATGGGGTGTTGATTTCAACATATTTATATTTTATGTGGTCTCACTCTTCGCACAGAGGATTTTTGAAGCCAGAGTGTGGCAGCTAGAAGGGACCTCAAAATCTGTTTGATCAGGCCCCATCTAGGATGAGCTCGAGGGTAGGGGGACTCACTGGAGGGCAGGGGGCTCACCCTCAGGAAGGGAGCTCAACCTGAGAGCAGGGGGGTTCATGGGGAGGGGGGCCTCACCCAGACGGTGGAGGGCTCACTTGAGGGCAGGAGGCTCACTCAGAGGGTGGGAGACTACCCTGGTGGCAGGGAGCCTCCCTGGAAGGGGGGCTCCCCTTAGAGGGAAGGGGTCACCCAGAGGGCATGGGGGGGGCTCACCCCGAGGGAGGGGGCTCCCCCAACAGGGCACCTTCCTGCCCTTCTAGAAGGCTGAGCTCCATCTCCTGGGGGCTCCTGCCCGCACATCCAATCAGCAGGAGTCTCCCCTACTGCTCATGGCAGGGGAGAAGCCCCACCAGAGCCTTGCCCCCATTCTAACCCCAGCTTTTCTGAGCCTTTGCACAAGCTCCTCCTCATCCTGGGACACTCCTCCCAACCCCAGCCCTATATCCTCAGTTAACCCCTGCTCAGCCTCCAGAACTCAGCCCCATGCACACTGCCTCCAAGAAGCTTCCCAGAGCCCCCACCCTGAGCTCAACGCCCCCTCTGTAATTCCCCCAGACCGGAGAATTCTCCTGCCCCCACAGAGTTTCCAGGGTCTGTTTTCGCCACTGGAGGACAAGGCCTTCACAGGTGGGTCCTTGTTTTGTCTTCTGTCCCAGTTCTGGGTACAGCCTTTGCCACATAACAAGCACTCAAGCTACTCACTGCAAGAACTCCTGGAGGCTTCCAAAGGGACCACCACACAATGAGGCTGCACAGGGGCCCCTCCACCCTCACCCCCCACCACCACCACGCTCTGGCCTCCATTCACAAGTCACCCCCCTTCCATTGAGAAGACACCCCCAAGTCTTCCTGCTGGGAAGAGAGTCTCTACCATAGCCAGCTAAGCTAAATGGGGCTTGGGATACTATGGGGCTGTCCTTGCCCAGGGCCAAAACAAGAAGGTGGGCCAAGAAGGGCTGGTGCTCAAGCGGCCAGCCCTCAGTCCCTTACTCTGCAGATGGCAGCTAGAAAGACCCCATTTGGGGTGAGACTACCCAGGTTCCGTGCCTGACTCTGCACTCACTAGCAAACCCTGCAACCTGATGTGCCTCAGCTTCCTGGAGTGTGATGATGCGACAGTTAAGACTGGCCACTCAGTATCGAGCAAGAAGTGTCTCTAAGCCATAGCCAGAGGAAGCACCCTAGTCAGGACACCCATGGCTGGCACTGTGCTGGGCGCTGTGCCGTGCAGTCACCCACACCAACTCCCACAAAGCCCAGGGAGCCCTGCGAGGTAGTATCCCTGTTTTACAGATGAAGTAACTAAAGCAGAAAGTGCTTATTTTGCCAAAAACTACACATTCAGTAAGTGGCAGAGCTGGAATTTGATCCCAAGCAATTTGACTTCAAGCTCAGGGTCTCCACTTCCAAGTTGAAAGCCTGTGCTTTCAGAAGAAACTTCTATTAAAAGTGGTTTCAAAGAACTAAAAATTATGATATGGCCTTCTGGGTCCTCAGCTAACAGCTTTGGAAATGAAATACCCCCAGGAACAATTTTCCCATTCGCTGGCGTGTTACCACAGCTTTGGGCACTTTTATCTGAGTGGGGAAAACACGAGGAATGTTAGTCAGGGCTGCAAGGTCCAGCTGATGCCAAGGGTGTCCTCCCACCCAGAGGTCCCCTAAGCCCACAGGAAACCTCCCCAGAGGGCTGAGAACATTGAGAAAGAAGACAAGGAAGTAAAAGCTACCACTGCCCACAGAAGGACAGGCCGCAGAGGTCACTCCTTGCTGCCACAGCCCCTCTGGACTGTGTCCTGTCACATGTCACCTGTATCTCATCTTCTCACTCCAGGTCCTCCTGGCCTGGGGATGCAAATGAAAGGGTCTGTCCCCATTTTACCAACATGGGAAATGGGCTCCTGGGGGAGCTTGGGTGCTGGGCATCGACTCTTTGCAAACTCACCACGTTCTCAGGGTCCAACCCTGACTCAGTCCAGCCCAACAGGGAGGGCCCTGTGTCACTTCTGGGGAAACTGAGGCACAGAGCTACTGTGTGACCCGCTTGGCACTGCACATAGCGGAGCTAGAAGCTCTTGTGCCCAGGTCCAGGGCATTGATGGGTTCACTTTCTGCTGCTCCCTGACCCTTGCTGATGTCTGCCTTCCAGGCACGTGGCACACAGGTGCTCAGCTTCTCTGCATGTGCCACCTACAGGTGCAGCCCAGCAGCTGCCCACCCTGAAAGGCCAACCCAGGATGCCAGCCAAAGAGGCCAAACCCCAAACTCCCCAACCGCACCACCCCTGAGGGTGCTGAGCTATTAGCTCCACTGGAGCCTGGGACTCAGTCTACTTTGCCCCAAATCCCCAGAGTTTAGCATGCAGAGGAATGCTGATCAATCTTAGCCGAGTGAATGAATGAGTGTGTAAGTAAACCCCAGAGCAAATGAATGAGCAGCTGATGCAGAGAAGACACAGACAGAACCTGCCTTTCCCACCCCGTCCCAGCCAACCCCTGATTCTCTGCAGAGCCCTAAACCTGGGCTGCCCACTCCTACTTACACCCTAATGGTGAGAAACACACCCTGTTCTAGAGACCCACAGCTCTCACACCATCAACCCTCCCTCGGAGGGGCCCATCCCCCCTAGTTGGGTGCGGACTGGGAGGAAGCCAGAGTCAGACTCACGGCAGAGCTCCAGGGACATGGACAGCTTCATTCAACACTTGGCAAACAGGGAAAGTGAGGATCAGAGTGGGAAGGGGCTGCAGTGGGAACACATCCTGGTCCCCACCCAGGGCTTAGCCCTGTACCCACAGCCTCTGGATTTATTTCAGGAAAGGACCCCCTCCCTCAAGGAGGGGCAGCTGAGGGCGCTGCCTCTGAGAAGCAAGAGTAACCCTGCAGTCTGAGCTCATACAGAGACTCTCAAGCATGCAGTCAGGCCCCCACCTCATCGCCACAGCCACGCCTGCCCCAGGGTACAATTCAATGCCAGGTTCACATGGATGTGTGGGAGGCTGTCTACCCTTGATGAGCTGTCAAGCTCCTGAAAGGGGCTGATGGTAATAGCTCTGTAGTAGAAGGAAGCCACAGCCAGCCAGCCCCAGCTGACGGCCCTCAGAGGCATAAAGGGGGCTGACACAGAGAGGGGCCAATAGCAAAGTCCTTAGCATCCTTACCTGCAAATAGCATTAATGGGAGTCCAGTATTATCTTTATCAGGCTGCAGCAGGCACTTCTCAGATGAATTGAAATAAAACAGAGGTTGTGACAAGTGCCATGGCCCTAGGCAGGTTAATTGAGTCCTCTGTGCCACAGTTTCCCCGTCTGCAAAGTCGAGCTATTTCCCCTACGCCCTCAGAGGACTGCTAAAGTGTACACCCACCCCTTTCTCATCTATCCACACAAACTTACACCAGAGATCAGAGCACAGATGCCAAGGCTAAGCTCCTCCCTCATTCCCGGAGTGGCCACCGACACATTTCTACACTCACATGGGACTCAGTTTCCCCATCTGTAAAATAAAGGAGCTTCCCTCTTCCAAAACACAGAGCCCATGGTTTCAGGACCCTCAAATATCATGAAAAGTGTTGACTTTCAAATAACATAATGATATAGCTTAAGAGTTTTCAAAATGCCATTTTTATGGGCTAGTGCACAGAATCCTTCCTCAAACTTAATGAGCACTCACCCAAGAGTCAGCTATTCCTTTTTCACCAGGAGGGACATTCATGGTGAATCTTGTAGCACCCTGAGTCCCTTCCCTCTGTTACTGATTTAGCAGCACAGTGAAGGCTCAATGTACAAGCTCTTCCCAGAGAGACACACACTGAGCTTGTGTGAGTGGTTTGACCCTGGCCCCTGCACAAGGGACCACCTGCCCAAGCCTCATCTCTACTAGGTCTGCTATGCAGCCGCTCACAGCCACTACCTCCTCAAATGTAAGGACAAGAAACAAGACACATTCTGATTACCTCCAATTTGTGGCCCTGAACCCTTAAAACAGCCAGTGGAAAATGATCTTGAAGCAGCCTTACACCTGCTTGCCTCCCAAGAATAATCAGAAAGAAGAAATACTCAGGCCAAATTCACTTATCAATCAATAAACATGTGGCAGTGAATAAGAACTTAGCATTAGTGGTAAACGCCCAAATAGACATCTCATTGGCAAAGGGAGAACTTAGGGTTGTCCCAGGAGGCCCTGACGGCCCCAAGTCACAGGACAGAGCCTAGGCCTAACAGAACTCAGGGCCTCCTTGTCACTGCCAGATAGCACAGGCTTCCTGGGAGCACCCAAACAGGCAGCCCCCCCTTCCCCCCCCCTTAGGCTCCAGCCCAGACCTGTGTGATTCATCTGCTAAACTCAGCAGGAATCTGGGGCTGCCAGTCCCTCAAGAACCTGCTTCCTTTCATCCGCACTGCCCTGACCCTCCCTCAGGGATCCTGAATCCAAACATGCACTCCATCCCCAGCCACAAGTTCACTGCTATAGCCCTGTCACCCACAGGCCTTTACACGCCGGGATCCCTGTGTTCTTCCCTCCACCCATCCAAACTGCCTCCCTCCTAGAAGCTTTCCCTGACTACCCTGTGTGCTCCAGGAGGGGAGGAGCTATGTGGGTTTTTGTCATCGCTATTATCTCCTGAGCCCAGCCTGGGGTTGACACCCGGGAAAGCCTGGTTAACAATTGCCAAGCAAGTTAATCAGCTGTACATGGGCTCAGAAATGCCAAAGCCAGCTCCCGGGGAGGCTCATCCCCACCCCAACTCCTACTGTCCACTTGTCTAAGTATAGATGTTGGCTCCTGGAATGTGTAAGAAACCCCATCAGTGAGGCCAGGGCCAGCCACCCTGCCTGCAGCCTTGGACTCACCTTACTGATATAGCCCAAGTCACTTGGCCTCTCCCGGCCTCCAGAGTCCTCACCCTTCCAGGGGATTGAGCAGGACTTGGCCAAATTTAAGCTCCAAGTCAGATCTGCACCCTGCCATGGGTGAATCCTTACCACACAAGCTCCCTTGGCCCAGGACTGAGGGAAGAGCTACAGGTGGGACTGGCAAGAACAAAACTTCTCATGAAGGAGACTCTTCCCAAGCCCCTCACACCCAGGCTGCTGGAGGTACTAGTGACCCACCCTCAGAGGGAGCAAATGCTGGGCAGCCGACCAAGCCCAAGCCCATTTACCCTTCAGCCTGGCAATTCTAGGGTGTGACTCTACTGATGTCCTTGTGCCTGTGAGAGGATGGGCACCCAAAGCCATGCACCAAACACCGTAATGGCTGAAGACCAGAAACAACCCCTGCACCCACCAACAGGGCCCAGCAAAATCACCACACAAGGGCATGGGGTGCAGCTGCAGAGAAGAGGAAGGGAGAGCCTGGGCCCACCATGGGAAGGACTCCAAGAGCAGGGCTGAGGCAGGGCGGGAAGGACTGTGCTGCCCACATGAGTGCTAACAAATGGGGGGGAGAGGCCACTTTAAAATGGCCAAAATGGTGAATTTTGTGTTGCATGAATTGTTTCTTGGTTTAAAAAGTGAGGTTCACATTCCCCTTTTCCTGAGGAGCGTGATGGAACGCTGGCAGGGACACGCGAAACACCGTAACTGGTTGTCTTCAGGTGGGGGGAGTGAGGAGGGACCACAGGAGGAAAGGAGATTTTAACCAGGGACATTTTCCTGTTGATAACATTTTTAACCATGGGCTGTACTGCTCAATCCAAAATCTCTAAAATAAAATGAAACAGATGCCTCCGTCCATAGCCCACCCCTGTCTTATTGGCAGGCCCAGGAATGTGGGTGGCTTTTCTTGTCTGTCCCAAACCATCCTGGGCAATCTTTCTGATGGTTTAGATTCCAGTAAAAGTAGCCTAAGGGGTGCCTGTGCCAACTTGGTCACTGGGGTTTAGCTTGTCCCTCTGAGTCACTGCAGCTGCTGTGGTTAGGGGACAGGAGGCAAAGCAACCCAGAGCAGACATCTGCAGAGGTGACGTTGTTGTCTCCCAGCCTCAGGCATCAGGGCTATGTGTGCCTGTGTGTATGGGTGAGTGCATGTATACATGTGTGCCTGTGTGTGCTTATGTGTACATGTCTGTGTGTGCTTATGTGTACATGTCTGTGTGCACATGGGTCTGTGTCTGTGTGAGCACATGTATGTGTGAACATGTATATGTGTGCATGTATGTGTGCACATGTGTATGTCTGTGTATGTGTGAATGCACGTGTGTGCTGGTGCATGCATGTGTACATGTATGGGTTTATGTGTGTACACGTGTGTGTGTACATGCATGTGCTGCAGGCAACAGGGCCACTCCAATGTGTGGCCAGTCAAATGTGTGAGGTTGCGGTCACAGCCCTTGTGTCTGGCCACAGACTTTCTCCCTTTAGCCTCCAAAACTCAAGAAAGATGCTCATTTTAAGTCCTTCTCCCTTGGCAGACATCAAGGGCTGGACAGGAGATGATATGCCAAGGCCAGAGCTGGGGAGCTGGAGTGTGTCTCATCCATGTGGGAACGAAGTGGCCCAAGTGCACACATATGAATGCACACACAGGCACGCATGCATACACAAGAGACCATCCTGAGCCCACCTCGGTGCCACCTCCTCCAGGAAGCCTTCTGAGGTGTCCCCAGCCCAGGCTGCTTACTGCTCCATGGCCTGTCCCTACTCTGGCACTACATTGCTGTCTGCAGTGCTAGGGAGTAGGGATCCCGCCTCCACCAGTGGCTGAAGTGTGGTACATGAGCAGAGGGCCTGTGCCACACCTGAGACAGAGAAGGGCCTGACAAATGAGAGCCCCTCCCATCCTAGATGGCAAGAGCGAGCATGGCAGGGGACATTGTCTTCAGAGAAGGAGGTACAGGCCTCACCGAGTCATGTCACAGAGATGCCATGCCATGCTCTGAGTTACCAGGGTCCAAAACAGAACTATGACCTCATCTGGCCATACTTGTCAGCGGGGACCCAGCACCAGCTCAGCTGCAGGAACAGAAGTTGGGGCCCCAGTATGTCCCAAGTGGGACTCCATCTCACTGGTGGCCCCTGTGCAGCCTCCTCTCCTCCCCACCACTCCCACCTTACTCAAGAAAGGAGGGTAAGGCTGCTCTGGTGCCAGCCAGGAGCAGGGAAGACTAGGACAGTCTCTGTAAGGCAAAAGACTTGGTGCTAGCAAGGCCCTCATTTCAGTTGCCAAGACGGTGGCATCAAGGGAGGAGAGGAGGGGGGTACCTGAGAAGGGTCTGGGGGCAGCGGCACGCATGCCCTCCTTCCTGAAGAAATGGGGAGAGTGAGGAAGGAGCGTACAGGGCCTTGCTCCCAACAAGACGCAGAGCTGCCAGCTGCAGCCCAGTGGGGCGCTCTCCACCAAGCAGTTTGGGGTCAGTTTTCCGGTTTTGACAATACACTATGTTTTTGTGAAGTAATGGCAGTGGGGGAGGCTATGTGAAGCACACATGGCGCCTCTGCGATACTTCTGTAACCTCCTCTTATTAATTTACTTTCAAATTTACAAGTTATGACTAATAAAAAAGAAAGCAACTTAAAAGACACTAGTCAGACCCAGGAACATCTGAGAATATGCCAAGCCCTCACCCACTGTGGACCTCAGGACACACCTGCCCAGAAGGGTCCCAGAGACTGTGGCCTCGCAGAAGCTGGATCCCCCACAGTGAAGACCAAGGCCATCACACACACCTGCCGGAAGAGCAGTAACGGAGGTACAGGGGGCTCCCTCCCCATGTGGGAGTCCTACTCAGGTGTCCCTGGCACTGGGGGACCCAAAATAGTCCCAAAATAGGAAGCACAGCAAGAGAGAGGAACAGCTCATGTGACCTGTGGCCTTGAGCCCATGACCTTGTCCACTCATGACCTTGGCCCTTCCTCTCTGGGAGAGGTTGGGAAGGTCAAGGGGCCATTGTCCCAAGGAAAGGCCTTGGGTAGAGCCAGGTTGGGGACATCCTCCAGCCCCTGTTGTGTCCACAGGTGTTGCCTTAAGTTTCAAAGACACTCATTGCCCAGACTCCCCAAGATAGACATTTGCGGAGGCAGTGTGACCCCCAAAACCAGGTTCCCTTACACAGGCAGCCTGACCGTCCCTAGGAGCAGATGCAGCTGGGGGGTGAACTCTGACTACAGTAGACACAATATGAACAGGAGGTGTGCGTCACGTGAACACTGGCCCCCGAAGGCCTCTTTTACTTTGCCACCATCTCAGTGAAGCGGTATTAAGCCACTCTGCCCTGGGCCACATGTGAGCACTTTACAGGGCTTACCTCATTTAATCCTCTCACAGCCATGTCCCCGGGACCCATTTGTTCCACATGGGGAAGCCAAGGCACAGAGAGGGAGGTGCCTGCCCAGGCCATGTGGCCCAGAAGCGGACAGCCGGGCCTCACTGTACAGCCTAAAGTGCCAACGAGCAGCCTCGGTAGGGACTGCTGGGAGGAGGAAAGCCTTGGTCCAGAGAGGTGGCCCAGAGAGTGGCAAATGAGCTTCCCACTGTGACCACCCTCACATCCCAAGCCTCAGTCTCCAGACACACCTATAAACAAGCACTAAGGCCCACCTCCCTGGCCCCATGCATACCCTGAGTCCCTGGGCCCCAACGACAGCAGCTGACACCTGGGTTGGGCCAGCTCCGGGACTCCCAGCCCTGCCTGCCTCCCCTTGGCCTTCGAGGGTCCTGCCCTGGGAACCAACCTGTGGCTCAAAGCCACAAAAAGGGGTCATCAGATAAATGCCACAGTTGCCCCCACTGCTGAGTCCGTGCAGTGCAGTCCCACACAGCTGCAGGCAGGGTCCCTGTTAGGCCTTCTGTCGGCTTTGCACAAGGATGTTTTATGGTTCCAATTTCAGATCTTGCTGTGGCATATTTCACCACTCCTCTGAGAGCCCTTGTCTGACCAAAAAGCTACATTGAGCGTAATTTATCTTTAAAGCCTGAAAATCACCACCCAGATGTGGCCTGGAGCAGAAGGACGACCTACTGACTCCTCAGGAGCACACAAGGACCCTTCCCTGGCTCCCCTTCCCCGCAGTCCCCTGCCCTCACCCTTGCAGCAGGCAAAGGTTTGTAGAAGAAATGCCCACATGGACACGGCCAGGACAATCCAGGCAGGTGTGGGGACAGCTGTCACTTTGGAACATGCCCTGGCAGCTCTGGGCCCGCAGGGCTGTGTCTCTCACCTGCCTTCTTTCTACCGGGCAGTCAGCTTACTCCCTCTGCCCTCCCCTCACTGGCAAAGCCCACCCCTCCCAGGGACTCACCGCAGGCACCCCCTGTCTGGGAGACTTCTGAAGCCCACTTCACACCTCCAGCCAAGGTTGGTGCTTTCCCTGGGGTTGCACACACCTGGGTGACATGGGTTGAATGGCACCCCTACCCCCTCCCAGAAAAGATATATCCAACTAGAACCTATGAATGGGACCTCATTTGAATGAGTCTTTCCAAATATAATTAAGTTTAGGGCAGGCGTCCTCAAACTATGGCCGGCGGGCACATGCAGCCCTCCTAGGACATTTTCCGGCCCGCCGGGTGTTTTTGCCGCAGCTGCCTGTCCTACTTAGCAGCCAACTCCTCCTGCGGCCCATAGTCTGGCCCTCCAACGGTCTGAGGGACAGTGAACTGGCCCCCTGTTTAAAAAGTTTGAGGACCTCTGAGTTTAGGGTCTTGAGATGGGCTCTTCCTGATTAGGCCCTAATTCTAATGGCAGATGTTCTTATAAAAGACATACCGAGGGGGTGGCCATGTACGACAGAGGTGGAGAGTAGAGTGATGCAGCCACAAACCCAGAACCCCAGGATTGCAGGAAGCCACCAAAGCCAGGAGGGGCCCTGAAGCAGACACTCCCACAGAGCCTCAGAAGGAACCAGCCCTGCCTTCTGCCACCAGAATCAGGAGACAATAAATTCCTGTTTAAGTCGCCCACTTTGTGGTGCTTTGTTACAGCAGTCTGAGAAAACTGATGCAGGCACTCACCCATATTGCAGATGGGCTCACTGAGGCTCAGCTGGTCAGAAGTGACACAGCTAGGAACTAGCAGAGCTTGGGTCTCCACCAGGCCCTGCTGCCTCCAAAGTAAGATGTCCTTTTCTTCCCCCATTCACCTAGAAAGCCAGCCTCAGAGAGAAGGAGGAGCTGCCCTCCTCCACTGCCAGCAGCCCCGCTCCCCAGGGCCCCCACCCCCAGCCCCACTGTAGCTTTCTGCCTCGGGAAGATGTTGGGCGCCCCTTCGGGCCGTGCTTGTCCAGAAAACAGGCAGAGCCCAGCCCTCTATCAATCACATCTTTTTCCCAGGCATGAAACCTGATGTTTTAAAAAAGAGAGCTGAGAACTAAGCTGTGAAAGGACCCTATAAATCTAAATCAGTCAGCAGAAAATAAATGTACGAACGTTACTGATCTGTGGAAAATTGCATTTTTACATCAAATGTGTTTAAGGGATAATAATGTGTATTCTAATAGGTGGGTCTTTAGCTCCAGCCCAGCTATCCTTTGAAAATATTATTAATATTTACTCTCCATTTCATGACTTGATTCAATTTTAATTTCATCCATCACTCCTTTTTAATACTTACTGCAAGTAAAATTATTAATGAAATTACAAGATACTTTGGGGGCTTTTTTTTTTTTTTGGACACTGCTATTCAAAATAGATGTTCCTATGCACCTACCTGGAAGGGCTGGCATTTTTCAGGTCTATTTATGGCAATAAAAGGTAATTGGCTAAGCCCTGATGTTGTTAGTGCCGAGCTGCTTTCAACACGAAAGGTGCCCAGGACATCTCCTGGAGGTGGGTGGGAACTGCTGATCCTGTTTTTAAAACAGAAATCCCTCCCTTGGCTCCCACATCTCTCTATCCCTACCCAGAGCCAGCCAGATAACCATATGTTCATTACTTCTAAGAATTTCCCTTTGGAAAAAGCACTGTGTGTCAGACAGCGGTGCAGGCACAAAGGAGGTGAAGCTGCTGTTTGCAGGGGGAGGGAAGGCAGAGGAGAGAGTTGTTGGCTGCCTTCTACTGGGAAAGCCCAGATGTGGGCCACGGCAGCCCCTGAACAATGTCCCAGGGTGCTGACCCCAAAAACCTGTCTTGAGACTAGCAGGAAGGCAGGGGGACTAGGAGTCCCTCTGTAGGAGAGGCCATCCACAAAGCCATATTGGCCCTATGTGGGAATCAGCCCTTTAGCCACCTGGGGTACCTGAGGGCTCTGGGTACCCCTTCCTCAATTAAAGAAAATTAAAAATTATACTTTATGGTTGCATTTGTGGGAAAAAAGAATACCTTCGCACTATATATAAAAAACATTTTCTTGACTTTAAAGTTCCTTTTTTTCTTCTGATTGTAAAGAAATTAATTTTGAGTGTCCATCAGTGTCTCATAGGCTCTGGCACAGAGTCTGTGCCTGCAGGAGGTATGGGCCCGAGCACCTCAGGGCCTACACCCTGCTCTGGGACCCTCCTGTCCTCCACCATGGATAGCCCCTCCCTCACCCAGACCTGCAGTCTCCCCACAACCCAGCCCCCATCCCTTACCCAGAACAGGGCCTTTTACATTTTCTCACTGTGCAGACCCTGTTAAGAACCACACCAGTGTAATCCTCCCCTGTCCCCCATTCCAGAGTTTACAGGCCAGTCTGAGATCCAACCGGTCTCAAGGGCTGATAAGCCTGGTCCAGTTCCTTGGCACAGAGAGGTGGCAACTGGTTTCAACTTCAACTTGGGGATCTCTCTGGAAGGGCCTGGTCACTGTACTTCATGGAGCCATTAAATCTGGGGGACAGCCTGGAGGTATCACTTTGGAACTCACTTTACAACCAGTAATACCATACAGATTCCAGTAAGGAGTCTGATGACATCATCCCTAGACTCAAATACGATCAGCATCTCACAATGTCCAGAGGCTGAAGTCCAAACCCTGTCCCCCACATCAAGACCTGCAGGGCCAAGATCCCCAGGGTACCCTGCTCAGCTCCAGCACCATCAGCTTTACCATCCTGAGGGGCTGTCTCCCCCAGGCCCCATCTGAAATGCTTGCCCAACCCCACAAGTGACGCCACCTGCCCCTCAAGTCCTTTGGGAGGCCATGGAGCCCTGGGACCTGAACTAAGATCCCTGTCTTTGGACCTGGCCCACATCCTTCCTTGTATCCCAGCTCCTGTCCCCTGGCTGCTTGCTCCCTGGAGACTCTTGAGGTTGAGCTTATCTGCTGGCTTGTGGAGCCTAGGTCCCCAGCACAGTCCTGGCACAGGGAAGGACAGGCTTCGGTCCCATCACCCCAGCTCAGTGCGCCTCCCCTGATGGCTTACAACTGTGGCCCGTCTCCCCCTGCACTGCACCCTCTCAGGGCCTCAGGATTGGGCTTGCTGGTCCTGCAAACTGTGGGCCTATAGGCTTCACGTGGCTGCAGGCCAGGGTTTGTGCACTGGGCTGTCAGTGGTGGAAACAGGTCTCCAGAATGACCCTGCCCCTCCCAGAGGACATCTGGGGAAGCTTGAGATGAGACGTGCCCAATGTTCTCGGATGTTCTTTCTAAGAGGAGGTAAATCATACTCTTCCTCACACCCACCTACCGTCCATAGGGACACCACACTCCAGGCATGCAGCCTTCACCAGAGAAGAGGAAGAAGAGGCCTTTGGGAAAGTGGCTTCCTGAGGGGAGAGGACTTTCAGGGGCAGCTACCTGGGGAGCCTCTGATGTCACCTCCTGGGAAAGACTGGCCTCTGATGCTATACAGCCTCAGATCATATGTGCTCCACCCCTGGGACCACACCCTCCAGCTCTGTGCTCCCTGCATCCCACTAATGCTCTCCAAGCTGCGCATGCTTGTCAAAGTGGCCAGCCCCTCCAAACACAGCCAGGAATCATTGTCATGTCAGGTGACCAAACAGCTCAAGAAACCCAATATCTGATCCTTCAGGAACCATCTTAAGACACCTGCACAAGAATCACCCATAGGGAGGAGCCCTTATGCAGTTTCCATTACTCAGTAATCCATTTCTTTTACCTAAATAGGAAACTTCATATCATTACCATAGATGGAAAAACAAGCATCACTTGCCATACATAGGTGGCATGTACAGAAATACACAGCAGAGTGTGCCTAAGACAGACTCAGAATCTAAGGTCTACCCTGACTTTATTAAGAAGGAATCAGAGAGGTATCAAAGGCGTGCTAGCCACAGGTTCAGGTTCTCTCCTTCTGTCAGCAAGGGACAATGGAACCCAGACTGATGGCCTCTCCCTGGGCTTCATGGGTGATCCGTCCTGTCCCCTCCCCGACAGCAGAAGTTCCTCACTTTGGAAAACAACCTGCTTCTCTGAATTCAGAATCCCTGTACCAGCTTCCTCTCTGGCCACCCTCCTCCTCAGTAAGTCTAGGGACCTGGAGATCACTACCTGCCAGTGCAACTCCAATGTGGCAGGAAACAGCAGTGAGATTGTTCACAAGACTCAGCACCTTCAACTTCTGTACAAAGCAGGGTCAACAACAAAAGTGCATCCCCTGTGAATGCTACTTGTTCAAAGACCTCACAGATTCCAGGCAAGATCCACTCAGACGGAGCCAGGCTTGTGTGGAGGCTCAAGCCAAGTCCCAGACCCAGGGATGGTGCTAGATGTTTCTCTGACCACAATGACCCGTGACGAGCAGCCATGACCAAGACTGTCTCCAAATTTCTGCCTGCTCCACTAGAGGAGAGTCTCCAAGTGGCCACTTCCCTGGACACTACTGAGTGCTCACTCTGTCTCTGGAAATGGCCATTGCTCAGGAATCTGTGAGGGCTGTGACTCTCTCAGTCCCCTCCCCAGCTGGGCAAGCAGAATAAGGTGGGGGCAGCCTGGGACCAGGAGGAGAAAAATCATCACATTCACTCTCTTAATGTCTGAGACTAAGTATTTTAAGAAAAGCATTTTAAAAATAACATTTGGCGATTTCTAAAAAGCAAGTTTCTGCAGCTGTCTTCTGCACGTTTTCTAAGCATGCAGCAGCCTGAAAGAACACTGGACTGTCGTAGCGGTCTCAGCACAAATCCTACAGACAAAGCAACATATTTCTGGTGAGTCCATCAATTCCGCTTAGAAGAAGCAGCCTCAGGGCCTGGAGGTTTCTGCCTCATTCCAACTACGGGCTATGGGCAAGTTGCCATCTCTCTGCTCCTTGGGCATTCTGTCTGCAAACTGGACACCCACCATAGCTGCATGCCCATTGTGAAGAGTGTTTGGTGGGCAAAGGAATATCACATGAACCATGACTAAACCCCAGGAAGCTTCAGCTATGCATTGCCATAACCTCAGCTAAGTGCCCTTTGGATTTGGGCAACTCATAGGGTAGGGTGCTCCCCACCTCCTGAAGTCCCTTCCTGTGTTTACCCAGACATGTCTCCTTGGCTTCTACCCATCCATCCCAGCTCCGCCAGGTGGGACCACACAGGCTGTATCTGCTCCTGTGGCCTCTAACCCAACAGCAATCTTACCTCCCTCCTGCCCCCTCAAGGCTCAGGCTGCCCCAGGTCTCACTGAACCTGACTGCAAACCAATAGATTAAGGAGTGAATCACAGCACATAAGCAATTTCCGAAAGAATCCTCCTTTGTAAAGAAAGTCCGAATGGAGAACGCCCCTGCTCGAATGGGTCTCCCTCCTGCCTGGCATCCTCATGCTCCTCCCAAGCACAGGATCTAGGCGGAGATAGAACTTCACAATCACCCTACATGTCTGTTTATGCACACGTGATCAGCATGCAAATTCCACAGATAAAACAAAGACCGAGGTGCATATTGGAGACTTCAGAGGCTCTCTTTTGCTGCCTGTCAGCCAAGGTCAATTAAAAATGACAAGAATGGCATGTGCCCATGGCAGACAATAGGGCAAGAAGAGGAAATATGGTCATTCTTCTACTTGAGAGTCCCAGAATGGGCCCAGGCCTGGGTGGGACAGACCTGGGTTAACTCTCAGCTACCCATGGCTGTCTGAGTGAGGTGGGTAGGGTGGACCATGGATAGGAAGGCTGTATACAAAGTTCTTCATAATGGGAAGGGAAGGGATCCCATAAGGTGCATTAAACTATCCAAATGGACCACCACCCCTGCAACAAAACACATTAGCCTGAAAAACAGCAACCGAACAAATTTTTACAGACATTAGTTTCACTCAAGGTTACATTTAGCAACCAAATTGGTTTCATTTTCATGGTATTAAGGAGTTACTATCCCTCCCATTTATATTTGATATAAATTATACCTGCAACAAATAGACATGGACCTCACTTCTCCACATAGTTCAGGTTAGTATAATTATAACTAAAAGCTGAGGGAATAAAACCTTGTTTATGAAAAGTGGAGTCTATTGCAACTCATTTGGCAAGAAAATAGTGGAAGGGTTAAGTTTCTGGACACACAAAACAAGATCTTCATTTCTGAAATCTAATTTAAAAGATCTCCCCAGTGTGAGCTCAATGTATCTTCCTTTGAAGGGTGAAGATGGAAATGATTCCACTGGGACCTAAACATATGGCTGAATGGTACCTTAAGTATATGAAATGGAAGCCTCCCTTCATGAGTGCAACTTGTTATAAAACAGACCTGTCAAGTCGGCCTCCCCATGTAAACTTCCCAGGCTGATTTTGCTAAATCACAAGCTTGGCATTTCAATACCAGCTGTGGCAGAGGGCATTCTGCCATGCTGGGTAAAGGAGCACATCACATCAGGGCTAAAAACAGAGCCATTTCCATCAACTTGACAAAGACAAAAAACTTGAATTAAGAGCCCTGTCTAAAATTAACAGTGATTGAAAGTTAATGATGGAGCAAATTTGGCAGAACTATTTCAACATGCATCACGATGTGGTCCTGGCCTTCAGATGGGAAGCTGAAGTGATAAATGTCTACTGAGACCCAGCTGAGAGTGCAGCTCTGTGGCCTCGTGAGATCCTTCCCACCAGAATCAGACCCTTTTGGCAGAAGGTCTGATCCTGTCATCACCGTCACGTCCCAGTTCTGGGGTTGAGCTCACACATCCGCCTGTCAACATACAAAGCTGCAGCTATGTGCTCATCTGCACTATTATTTCTAACAAGCCGGAAACAACCCCTCTTGCAGAACGGCTGCATAAACTACAGCAGGACATTTAATTCAATCATCAAACAAATATGGGGGAAAAAAGACAAATTATGATCTGAGAAAAAATTCATGGCACCGTATGGCATGGAAAAATACTTGGAAGTACAGACTCAGTGTGTCTTCACCATAGTTCCACATCATACCGAAATGCACGCGTATGTGTCTGTTTCCTCCGTGAGACTATGAATTTCATGGGCACAAACCATCTTCATATCCCCAGCTCTCATACAGAGCTGGTACTCAGTAACAAATACCTGTTAAATTACCATTAAATTAAATTGGAATGTTCGTCATGATCACTTCATTGTAACTCCTAAAAAATGCACGGTGCATACCTGTGCTTAAACCCACACGGACACGCGAGCCGACAGACAGACACACACAGAACATGGCAGAACACAGGCCAGAAGGACACGTGTCTGTGTGACAGGGAAAGGGGATGGAATGATAAACACGGAGGAGCTATATCCACTCGACACATACTTGAGACACTTGTCCCGGTTTGTGCCTCTGTGAACACACCAGTTCCAGCAGCCTGTGATCACTTCCCACAGGTGTCAGTCAGGTGGCTGTCTACTGCTGCAATGCACACACACTTTGGGAAGCTTTGTGGTTTGTTTGCAGCTGCTATGACCACCTCTGTGACGCTAGCCCTGGCTGGTCCTGTGTAGCCTGGCCTGACTTCAGAGGACCCTCCTACAAAGCCAGGTAGTGCGGTTCAGCATGGCATTCACACATTTGAGCGTGGCTCACATGACTGGGCACATCTGAGAAAAGGCTTTTCACTGGCTCCCCCAGCCACACCAGATCTGGCTTCACATGGCCCATAGTGGCCACCTGCCGACAGCCCCAAGATGCTGCAAGGCCCAAAGAACTGAGATCTCTCAGCCAACACGGGAGGTGACAACATGAGAGTTTTCATGCCCAGGGACTGGCCATGGAGCTGTTCTTGATCATTCTTGAGCTTCTTCCCATTTATCATTTGAATGAGGCACTGAATGATACAATAATTCTTCATTCCCACTCTTGACTCAGGGAGGTAGGAGTCCCATGGGAGGCTGACTGCTCCTTCTCAGAGTAGGGGGTTGGGGGGAGAAAGGAGAACTGGGGACAACCTAGACATGGTGCTACAGGGAACTCAGACGAGCCTCTTTCTCCTCTAGGGCACCACAGCTTATCCCACGTTCCCATCCTTCATCTCTATAGCAGGAGCCCCAGCACACAAGGGATTTGCTCAGATATTTCCCATTGAGGACCCAGACGTTGAGTTGTCTGGAACGAAATCCCACCCCAAGGGGCAAATCCCCATTGAGGAAGTGAGTTCTGACCCCAGCTCCAAGCCCACAAGATACTGTCCTGACTATGTGCCCAGCTCAGCCTCCTGCAGCAGAAAGTCTCTCTCAGCCACTGTCTACCTGGGTGGAGATGCAGGCAGGAGCCAGGCAGCTGCAGAGCAAGGTGACACACAGGAAGCTGATCCAGTGTCCCTGTCAGTGAAGTGTCACAGACACTGCCAGGGCCACCGCTAAAAGTGTCCTGCCAATGTGTGGGCTGCTCAGTTCCCAAGAAATCAGCCTTGGCTTCAGGAAGGGAAGGCACAGGTTCTGGCCATGGTATGGACAAAGGTGAGTCAGGGTGTGGTGTGCAAGGATAGGTATGAAAGTGGGCAAGTGTGAAACCGAAGCCCAGGGCTCCAGGGGCTACCGATTTCCACCATCATGGGAAAAATCTGCCTGAGTTGAGCTTGCCATGTTCAGATCTAGAGGCTATCCCAGGTCAGTTTTGCATGCCTTTATTCTTCTCTTACTTGAAAGAAGAACATTTCCATACCACAGCCTCGCTGAGCCAACTCTATCCCTCCTCTAATAAATTCTCCCATTTCTCTTTCTGTTCTTTTAAAGTCAGTCATTATAGGGTTTTGCACTAGTGGTATTGATCAAGTGGACATCTCTTTGCAAAAAAGAATCTCAAAAAAAAAAAAGAATCTTAATTTTTGCCTTGCTACATAGACAAAAGTCAACCTGAAATGAATTCTAGACATACACATATACTTTGCAACTTCTAGACATCAATGTATAGTTTGCAATAAAACTTCTAGAAGAAAACAAGAAAGAAAATCTTTGTGACTTTGGGTTAGTCAGAGATTTTTAGATAAGACATAAAGGCATGGACTGTAAAAATACATAGATAAATTAGATTAATCAGTATTAAAAACTTACCCTCTAATGACACTGTTAAAAAACGGAAAATATAAGCCATAGACTTAGAGAAAATCTTTGCAAAGTACACAACCAGTAAAGCAGCAGTTCTCAACCTGTGAGTCACGACCCACAGGAACGGTATTAAAGGGCTGTGGCATTAGGAAGGGTGAGACCACTGCAGTAAAGAGTTTGTAGCCAGAATATATAAAAGGCTGTCACAATTCAATAAAACAATGACAGAAATGCCCCCAAATTTGAATATTCACTTTGCCAAAGAAAACAGATGGATGGCAAATAAATACACATGAAGATGCTCAACGTCATAAGTTATCAGAAAAAAGCAAATTAAGTCACAGCAAGATTCGCCACTGTGAATCACACTTATTAGAATGGCTAAAATTTTAAAGTTGATAATGCCATGCCAACAAGGACCTGAAGCAGCTAGAACTCTCATAAATTAGGAATGTAAAATGGAACGGTCACTTTGGAAACCACTTGGAAGTTTCTTAATTAAATTAAATTTGCACTTGTGTGGTCCCGCCATCTCACTGCTATGGAGACACACGAGAGAAACGGAAGCCGGCATCCATACGGAGACCTGGACACGAACAGCATAGCGCCTTTTCCGCAATAGGACCAAAGGGGAAGCAACCAAGATGGCCTTCAACTGGTGAACAGATAAACAGCATTTGCCTCCACCACACAATGGAAGATTACTGGGCACTACAGAGGAACACACTCCTGATACACACAGCAACACTAATTAGCCTCAAGGAGATTATGTCCAGTGCGAGAAGCCAGATTCAGATGGTTACATATATACTGTATGATTCAATTTATATGACATTCTGGAAAAAGCAATAGTGTTGTGTGGAAAACAGATCCAGGGTTTTCCAGGGGGTGTGGGTGAGGGCAGGGCTGCCCACAAAGGAACTTTAGGAGGTAACCTAAATGTTCTTCATCTCCATTGTGCTCTTGATTCCACAACTAGGCATTTATCAAAGCTTAAGTGTATTGAACAATACACTTAAAAGGGAATTTGATTGCATGTAATTTGTACCTCAATAAACCTGAATTTTTGTTAAAATAAAAAAACTAACAATCAACCACAAATTTACAAACACCAGATTCACACACCTATGCTCATCTTTTTGTTTCTGGGGTGTCCAAATCCAAAGCAAACTGACTCACACCAAGGTTCACAGTGAAAGGAATCCTTTCACTATTTCTACGCTGAATATCCCAAATCCCTTCCTGGTTTACCCTCTCAACCCAGGCCATTAGCACTGCCCTAATTCTGTCCTAACCACTGTGGCCACCTGCCAGGACTGGGTACTTTCCTCATGCTCCTGCCAGCCCACAAATTCCATGCCAGGAAATGGCAGGTGGATGAGGCCACTGAGGGGTGGGTGCCCTGTTTCTGTCATCTTGTGTAGCCATCACAATGCTAAGCTGAGAGCTATCATTACCGCCAGTTCACAGATGTGGAAACTGAGGCTCACAGAGGTGAGGTTCACCACAGCATTCTCCGCTGTGGGCCTAGGCATGCAGCTACGTAAGGGACCCATGGTGAGCTGTCACCAAAGCTGAGCTCTCAGCACCCGCCCCTCCTCCACGTGGCTCTTGCATCTGTGCGTAGGTGGCTACATGACAGCTCAGCTCATCTACAAGTAATTAAAAGCTACAGCTCCAGAGCCTAGGCTGCAACTCAAGGAAATCCAAGCCGCCAGCGTCTCATGGTGCACTGGCTCTCCTGTGGACACAGCAATCCTCGGGCCCCAGGGAGAAAGAAAGAACCTAGGTTCTGACTCAATTCATTTCTTTCTTTGTCAGATAATAAATGAATAGAGTCCTACCAAGACAATGAAATCTGGAAACAGAACAAGGAGGAGCGCAAGACCTAAGTATGAAATAATGAATTTATAATCCCTCTGAAGAGCAGTCGAATAGGAAACTGACATCGCCATGGCAACCAGGGAAGTGTGGTGCAGTTCTCAAGGAGGACCCAGTGGAGCAACTTTAGATGTGCTCTCGATTGGAAGTAGTAGCTGATGTGCCACTATCCTGGGCATAGGGCATCTGCTAGAATGGGAATCTCAATGCTCTCAAATCTGCAGCTATAGGTCTATGGGCATAATCTGCCTGGCTCTCCGCAGGAATCCAGCTGAAGCATCAGAGGGGACACTGTGGACCCACTCTCCCACCTCTGGACACGTATCTTGTACTCTGGTTCTCCTAGGAAGCACTCTGCATCCACTCAACAAATACCTGGCTCCTCCCTGGCACTCAAGGCCAAGGCCTTGCCCTCCAAGGAGCTCTTAGAGCAGGGAGAGAGATACAAGACTGAGCTTCAAGGCCCAGCGGAGGGCCCATGTTAGACTAAGGTCCAGGGCAAGTTCCTAGAGGAAGGGACCCATTGGGCAAGTATCATAGAGTCAGTGGGAGCTATTGCCTAGGGGCTAAGGGGGCACCTGTGGGACAGGTGGGTGAGGAAGACAGCAAGGAGAGGAAGCCATGGGCCAGCATACAGAGGCAGGGACCAGGCAGCAGCAGAGCTCAGCTGGAGGGCACCCCAGCCCCTCCATGGGAAACGTCATACAGAACCAAGGCACAAAATATGGCAGTGGGGACTGGGTGGCAGTGTAGGGAGAGGCTGCAGCAGGCAGCATGGAGAATGGATAGCAGGAGATGGTGCCAGGCTTGAGTCCATACCTGGCCAAAGGCAGCAGCACCTGCTCATAGCTGGACAGCCCAGGAGGGGAGGAGCCCTGTGATGGGGGTGGGTGGCCTTATTTCTCTTTGGAAAAGCATTGATGGTGCTGATGTATAACTTTTCAATAAAAAATTAGTCATCCAAGCTGTCAAGGGCCCTAATTTTAAATAAAGTCTTACTGGAGTTGTTAATTCTATTCTCAGCTTTGCTACAACTAATTATCAAGAACTATAATGACGACAATCCCAGAGGGATGGGGCTGTCCTCTGAACACAAACTTCTCCCCTCCTGCTCCTGCTCATCCTGACAGAGCCAAGCCAAACACTCAGAGTAGGGGACTGGGCCCAGCACTCCTCTCCCTCTGCCCAGGCTCAGACATCCAAAAAGAAGGAAAACTACAGAAATCCTGCCTGTCTGGCAGCCGTTTAGGTACTGTGCACAGACCTAGGGCTGCAGGTCAGGGAGCCTGAGGGCCCCGCCCAGCCTAGTGACCTCATCCAAGGGTTACCTCTTAGGGAAAACTTCCCATCTCCCCACGAAGAGCCCACAGACTGAGTGGGTGGAGGACCTGTGCCAGGCACAGTGTGTGCAAATGCTCTACAAGTGTGTAAGAGCTAATGAGTGTGAATAGCTGGGGGTTCTGCCCTGCAGAGTGGACAGGGGAGGAGGCTGAAGGTGGACAGGCTGGTGCCATCCACACAGCAATCTGTTTCCTTGCTGCGTGGCTCTGAGCAAGTTACTTAACCTCTCTGAGTGTACAGTTCCTATCTATAAAGTGGGAAAAGAGAAGGAGGCACTGTAAGGCAACCCACAAGCATGGGGGGTAGGCAGGAACCCCCCAGGCCAGTAAGCTGATATGGACTCAGCAAAGCTAGGGGCCCAGGATGCTCCCCCAAAACCTGCTGTGGCAGAGTTTCAGAGTCCAATCACTCCAATCCAAATTCTCCATCTTGGAGAAATTCTAAGTACAATCTCATAAGTAGACATCCACACACACACACACAAAGCAAGACTCTAGAGCAGGTGGAGTGTGGGTTAGTGATCAATGCTGCTCTCTGTGCCTCAGTTTCCTCATCCATGCAGCGGGCAGCTGGGAGGAGCAGAGGCAGCTCACAGTGGGCACTCACTTACAAACTGTTCTCATGATACTCTTGGCCAGTGTTACATTCAAAAGCTGCTTCCAGGGACCGAGCACCTGGGGACATGTCTCAGCCCACACAGAGACCAGGTGGTGGCTTACAATAGGATAGGCCTTTCTAAGGGCTGCTCCTGGGGGCATGACCGGGACCGAGCTCAGAGGGTACACCTGAACTCTGCCCTGACTTGGAAAAGAGCCCCCTGCATGTTCATCCCCCTCCCCATACCACCATCATGCATGAACAGTCTAGGGCAGTGGAGTGATGGTCACGAGCCCTCTGGAGAAAGCAGGACCCTGTGGTATTTAAGCAATTCTCCAATCCCCTAAGTCTTCATTAAGCCCAGAGATGAGGACTTAGGAGCATGGGAAGCTCGACCACTCACAGGCAAAGCTGAAAATCCAGGCTGACACATAGTCCCACACCAGGGGCAGTGAAGGGTGGGGCATCTATGACTATTTTGTGTCCCTGAGTTGGGATTTGGGGTCAGGTTTGGGGCCCATGCCAAAGTCTTCATTATGCTTGGAGAATGAAGCATAATTTTTTTTCCTTTTTAAAATTTTTTATTAAATCATAACTTTGTACATTGATGCATTTATGGGGTTCAGGGTACTACTTCGATATACAATGTGAAATGCTTACATTAAACTAAGTAACACATCCATCAGAATGTTCTTTTTAAATTGCCTCTTTTTGTTTCCTCATTCCCCCAAATTTATTTAAAAATAAACTGCATGAATTCAATGCACGCTTTCACAGCCCCATAATAAGCAATTTCCTCACAGAGTCAGAGCCAACACCAACTCCTATGGGCACAGAATGCCAGGGCCTGGCAGCAGCTCTCCATAGGAGCAAATCCCACCAGTGGAGACGTTCGGCCTGAAAACCAGTCACCAAAGCAGGAGAAGCCATCAGGGTGCGTGCTATGGACACACCAGTGACCAGCATTCTCTGTTGAGTGCTGTCCATTGTCGTGTGAGAGCCACCTCAAAAGAAGTCATCAGCTTAATATTCCCAGCAATGCTGCAGCATAGACAGAATCTTTCCTACTTTATAGATAGGAAGTGGACACTCAGAGAGGTTAAGTAACTTGCCCACAGTCACACAGCAACTGGCAAAGCTGAAACTCAAACCCAGGCTGTCAGGGTCCAATGCACTGCATTTCCCCACTGTGTTTGCCTGTGAATTTAATAGTTCATTGTTCTCTGCACACGCTCAAGATTGTTGCTGCTCCTCAAAGTGTAGACCCTGGCGCTATTCTAACATCTGCTGCTGCCAGGAAAGGGCTTGGCACCTGCTGTGGCAGCTGGTTTAGAAACCTGGATGCACTAAACTGCATCCATCCTTATAAGATTGCTTCCAACCTGGCCTCTTGGGAAGGTGCTCAATACACCGGAGAGAATAAACAAATGAAGGAGCAAGTGAAGAGATGCCTTCAGTCAGCAGCATTTCCTGAGAACCTACTTCATCTCCAGCTTGTGTAGGGGACACAAAGAGGACACAGCACACAGGCCCTGTGGTTGTCTCCTCAGGTGAAACAGACAACAGACACTTGGCAGCACACAGTCCATCCCAGGTCATAAATGTCACAGGGGAGGGCAGAGGGGACATGGAAGGACTCCCAGGGGAAGTAACAAGGAGCTAGACCTGAAGGAAGACTAGGAGCTGTCACAAGGCTCTTTGGAGGGAGCACATTCCAGGCAGAGGGAACAGTCAGCAAGAAAGGGAAGGAATCAGGAAGACTTGGGGGGAGGCGAGGCCTGAGGGAGGGATGAATCTAGAGGAAGGGGAGGGGAGGGTGGGGAGAGGCTGGAAGCCAAGGAGAAAGGAAAGGAGGAAAGAGGAGTGAACCTGGGGGAGAGGAAGAGGGGCAATGGAATAAGGGGTGAGGCTGGAGGGGGGAGGGGGAAAAGGGGGAGAGAGAGGGAGGAGGGGTGAGAGGAGGGGCAGAGAGAGAGGAGAGAGGGGAGAGACTAGAGGGAGGGAGACAGTGAGGGGAGAGGGGGAGGGAGAAGGGGAGAAGGAGGAGAGGAGAGGATGGGGAGGAATAGGGGAGAGAGAAGGGGAGCAAATAAGGTTGGAGGGAAGAGGCTGGAGGGGGCCCTGTGGGGAGTGGCTGGCCACCCCATGGGGTAGAAATGCCCCCACTGCCTGCTGAGCCGGTGGGGGGTGGGGGGATGGGGGTGGGGTGGAGGAGAATGACACCTGCCCAGCAGCACTGTAAGCTCAGGTGGTTCTCTACTGTGCTCACAGGTCTGAAAAGGGAGCTGGGTAGGATTAGGGACTGGAGACAGAGGGGAGAGGAAGGTGGGAGAGAGGGAGGAAAGAAGTCCAGGAGGAGAGAAAGGAGGGATGGCAGCCCCTCTTTCCTCCTCTGCGAGGTGACAGAGATGCTGAGGAGGAGGGTAGCAGGGATGCTTGGGGAGACTGTGCCTCCCACTCTGCTGTCACCCAGCCTTTGCTGCATTTCTCCTTGGCACAAAGTGGAGGTGCCTGTGCTGATGGATGTCACTGTGACAAAAACAAGGACAGAGAGCCCACTTCTTGTACCTGGAAATGCCAAACCACAGTGACAGTCTCCCATGCTTGTCCTGTTGGGTGTTCTGCCTCCACAGAGGTGGGAACAGCCCAGGCATGGCCATGGCTTCTCTGGTCCCTGCCACGTGGGGCAGACAGGGTTGCCTGTGAGTGTATTTGATTCTCTGCAAGGAAGGTGATTAATTTTCTCTTCTGGGAAGTCTTAGCAAAATGACACGTATGTCATTTATTATCATTAGTGTGGCCCTGGCAGAATCAGGACCTTCAACTGCAGGCATGGCAGGCTCCAGTGGGTGTGAAGCCTGTACACATGGTTCCCACAGTGCCCAGGGCTCTGCACCAATGCCCATGCCAGACAGGCAGCACCACGAAACCACATCTGAAACTGTACTCCTGAGTACACCAGACACCTCAAAACTGGCCCTGGCCCTGAGCCCCTTCTCAGCCTGCACCCATCCATACAGGTGCCCCAGGGGATGGATGGGGCCCCCTTGCCACACACTCTCTCCCACCCAAGTTATCTTTGAATTCTGGACTCTCCCCAATTCCCCAAATCCCCGCCCCCCGACCATCTCCCTCCAGCTAGGCTGACATCACACAGCAGAGCCTTCACCTCTGGGCCCCTCTCACCTAGACCACTGCAACCACCTCTCCCTAGTCCTCCCAGGGACACCTTGGTCCCTCCTTCCTCTTTCCTTGCTGCTGCAGGGTCCACAGCCCCTCACTGCTGCTATCACAGCTGGCAAAGCCCCAACTGCCCAGCCCCCACCTAGTCTCTAACTTCCACTGCAGCCACACAAACCACAGCCAAGGGTAACAGGAGTATGCAGAGTCTTGGCCACTGTGCTTAGCACAGGCGTGAATTCACCCATCTGAGCCTGATGGCCACTCTATGAGACAGGCTGACCTCATCTTCACCCTGCTGACAAGATCTAGGAGGCAGAAAAGGTCATGTGGCTTCCTGCAGGGACATGGTAGAGCTGGGATCTAAACGAGGAAGGCTGGATTGACACACTCCTCCTCCTGCACAGGACCTCCCTTGCAGCAGAAGTTTGACAACTACAGTGGTTATGAAAGCTCTGTGAACCAAGGCCTGTCATTGTGCACCATGGGACTCAGGTAAGGCCCCTAGGGCTAAGGACTGAAATTTCATCTTTGTGAAATAGAGCCCCAGAGAGCTAGGCTAACAGGAAGGCCCCACAACTGCTCCTGGCATGCAGTGGGTGCTCAAGCCAACGTCAGCTCCCTACCCCTGCTGGTCACTCTGTTTTGTAGAAGGGATTAAACAAACACCATTCTCAATGAGAGGGGAATGTCATTGCTAGGCAGCCTTCTGTGCTCCAGACCCTTGGCTAAGGCCTGAAGCCCTATGGGTTGTCCCAACAAGGAGAGAGAGGCAGCCTGCACCACCAGAAGCCCCCTGTGGCCTGGCGGCAGCCTGCCACCACCTGACAGCACACCTGGTGACAAGTTGTGATTTCCAAGAACTCTGTATCCAACCCAGAGAGAAAGTGTCGGTCACACTGCTTTTATCACATTGAGAGAAACAAGAACAGAATGTTACTCCAAAGGCAGGTGCTTTTCCCTGTCCAAAAATAACCCAGAACACCCCATGTGGAAAGAAATCTAACTGAGAACAAATTCAGTTTACCTCAGACCTCCTAGGGTCTACTGGGCCCCTCTGCCAACAAGACCCAGGATGGACCTTGCTTCTAATCCTGAGCCTATGCATAAGGCCTCACAGATTATGGTGATGGTGGCGGTGATGGTGGCATTGGTGGTGGTAGTAATGATGGCGGTGATGGAAGTGGTGGTGGCCATGGGTGAGGTCAGCCTCCTTGGCCACCTTCCACCTGGAACTACAGCTCCTCATGGACAGAGACCTCTTCCTGTGGCCTTAGGTCCCTAGCACAAACACACTTATCCCAAAAGCCTGGGATATGGCCCGGTGGCACATAAAACCAGCTTGGCGAGTGTCTATCAATGAATTCCTCTTGAAAAGCCAAATAATGCAGAAAATGCTAACAGTGGCTTTAGGGCCCAGGGTCAGGGTCTGAGATCCTGCACTAGGTAAGTAAAATTATTTACCTGGCAGAGGTGGAGTGTAAGGTGGGATATGGTGTGTAGGGCTCCAGCATGGAAAGCTTTGCAAGCCTTACCTCTCATCTATGAAAAGCCAGGACTCCAGACTTTTCGTGACTCAGGTGGGCATGTGGAAGGTGACCAACAGTTATAAAGATCTGAGGTATGAGTTTGCTTCTCCTCAAATCTCATCTTTCCGTCTTGTTCTCTCATAGCTTCCTGGCTTTGCAGAGGCTGTTCCCTCTGCTCTTCCAGGTGCAGTCTCCCTAGCCCAAGATCTTAGAGCTAGTCCCAGTGGACAAATCCAGGCTTCCTGGCTCCAACTTTGCAGTCCTTTTGACTGCCCCTCGCCTCTCAGACAGGTGAGCGAGGGCTGCTTAGCAGGGAGAAGATGGGAGCAGGACCCCTCCTACGATAAGGTCCAGGGCCCGGCTTCTGCCTCTGCTCTGTGCCCGCCTGGGGCTGCCCTCAGAAGCATCCCTGAGCACCTGGAGGACATGGCATCTGGTTCAGACATTAACATTCCACCTGTGTTGGCTCTTCTGTTTCCTTTCCCTCCTCAGCTGCTGTGTGAAGGTCAGTTTAATAAAAGCCTTACAGCTGCCTGCAGTGGGGGCTCTAGCCCCCTCAGCTCCTCAGCAGGCCCTCTCTCCACATGGGCAAGTCTCCTACTATGTTAGAGTCAGGTTCTGCTTTTCCCTTTATGAAATAATGTTATCCATAATCACTGACTCTGAGATCATGATAACAGAGGCAGGGCCTGCTGTGGCTATTGCATCGTCCAGCCCGTGTCAGGTGCACAGATGCTCTGTCTCTGCCCCAGGCTGGCTACCGAATCGTGCTTCCCCCGAGGAGGGGTTGTTAATTTGGGCAACAGCTATAGGCATTCACTTTCCGAGGAATGGGCCAACACCAACTCGGCTCCCACCGCCCTGCCTCGCTCCTTCTTAGCGAGGGGCAACATCAATGGGGAACAGTCACTGGGGGCGCAGGCTCATTTCCAAATCCATTGTGTTGACAGTGTTGACAATACTTCCATGGGGAAACTCATAAGCAATCATCATTTTTAAGATCCACTTGGCATCTATGTGATACAATTAAGCATAATGAAGTTACTTCCAAATTATGTGTTTTGTTCACTAAATAATGAAGCTACTGTCGGCATATACGTGGTGTGGGGAAAGGAGGAGGCCACCGCCAAGAGGTTCATAAAAAACATGAGGCAGAAAGAAACGGAATGGTTCCTCAAAGCCACATGTCTGTCACAGAAGCTCCAGGGAGCTGGGAATTGCAAACCGATCCAGGAGAAACCCAGAATCAAGCACTGTGGGAGAGGGAACAGGGCAGGAGCTAGCGTGGGCCGAGACCTGGCCTCATCTCCAAATTATAGTAGAAAGATGCGGGATGAAAACGCCAGGAGGCTGTTCAGGGACCCAGCACAGCACAGAACTCCCAGGAGCCTGGGCTAGAACCCAAAAGGGGGTTGTCCCTGCACGGGGCAACCTTGCTGGGCCAAGCTCTTGTCTCTAATGGCTGCACATGCCCGGCCAGCTGTGCCCGGCCAGCAGGAGGGAGAGTGGCTTCGTGGCAGGCATTCCCTGCTGCTGTCCCGCTGTGAAACCTGGGGCATGTCACCTCACCTCTCTGAGTCTCAGTTTACTTATCTGCAAAATGAATATTTTATTTCTTGTTACCTCAACAATACTACAGTAATATTATGAAGGCTGTAAGAAGCTCATTTAGAAAAGAATTGCCTACTGTTCTGTCAGGCACAGGGGAGACAGCTCAGTGGTATTTAATATTCGATCAATGGTAGCATGTTAAAAAGATAATTATCCACCTCGTGGGGCATCAGTTAAAACAATAAAATACTATAAGGATTAACTGAAACAATGCCTGCGATGGTTTTAGCACAATGCCCATTGCCAGGTGAGCTTTCACAATGCTCTCCACTGCCACGGCTCTCTTAATGTTATTGTTTGCCCCCTTTCCCAGTGATAGGTAACAGCAGGGCCATCCCTTATCCCAGGCCCTCCTCTCCTGTCCCTTGGCCACCTCTGCAATGCGAGTCACTTGGGGATACCATCTTCACATCAGAAGAGCTGCCTTGTGGCAGAGGCTGCCCCTTGGGAGCCCATTTGTATTCTTCAGGTTAAAGTGCTATTTATTTTCAATCCTGTTGACCTGATTTTAATCCCAGTTACATCAATGCCTACAGCCACCAAATGGAACACATTCAGTAGAGAAATAAATTCATCCTCACAGAATGATGCTCTAACTGTGGCTGGCAAAGGTCAAAGACAAAACGCAGTTGCTGCCAGCTGTCGGGACCTCCAGTCGGTCTTTAGAAGCTTGAGGGCTCTTTGGATGTGGGAGTGCAGACAAGGAAGTCGGACTGGGTATTTTTAGATCCTGCCATGGCCCCTGCTTATGCAAAGCCAATTAAACAAACAGCAGCTTCTCTGAGCACATTTACTGTGTGGTTTTTCCTAGAAACAAATTACCCAGCTTTACAGAAGCTGGCATTTGTGTGTGCCAGCAACTGTTGGATAAAATGGCCTTCCGACAATTGTGTCTGCAGTAGGGAATTCTCACCTTTGAGCTTTGACTCCCACCTGGGGACTGAAGATGGTATTATTGTCAGTAATAACAACAGCCCACCAAGTGCTTACTGTGTGCCAGGCACATGTCTCTGCTCAGCAAGCTTCAGTGCATGTGGTCCCCACCACAGCCCGGTGGGTGGAGATTACATGACTTGATGGATGCAACTCTGGAGCCTCTAAGGGTTCTATAACTTGCTGCAGATCATCCCCTGCGTCATGGGACAGCCAGGATTTGAGTCCAGATCCAGTAGACCCCAGAGCCTGCATCCTCAACCACTGCCCCAAAGGTCACCAGCAGAAATGCATCTGGGGACGGGACAATACCATGGGCCAGGTGTCTTGGGCACGGGCCATCTGACTATTGCCACAGAAGGTGATGCACAGTTTTAGAATCCTAAAGACCAGGCTCCTTTTAAAACTACTACTCTTTAAAAGTCGATAACTATTAGGGGTTGAATTATGTCATGTCCCTGCAAAATTTGTATGTTGAAGTTCTAAACCCCCCACCTCAGACTGGGTTTGGAGAGAGGGTCTTTCCAGAGCTAAGGTAAAACGATGTCATCGGGGGGGTGTGGCCCTGATCATACCTTGCCAGTTTCCTTATAAGAAAAGGAGATGAGGCACAGACATGCACAGAGGGATGACCACATGAGGACACAGGGAGAAGATGCTATCTACAAGCCAAGGACAGAGACCTTGGGAAACCAGTCCTGCCAATACCTCAATCTGGGACTTCAGGCCTCCAGAACTGAGAAGATTCATTTCTGTTGCTTACTACCCAGTCTGTGGGACTTTCTTATGGTGGTCCCAGCAGACTAAAATAGTAACTCATTTTAAAAGGCTTGAAACGCCACATGTAACTAACACGCAGCATGATTCACATTTGGGCTGCAGGCCAGGAGTTTGCACTTCTCTCCTGCACTGACCTCCCGTGAGAAATGCTGGCACTGTGAGTAGCGACCTGCTGTACAGTGACGACGCACAAACTCTCAGAGAGCAAAGCTAAGTGTGTAGAAGAGCAGGACCAGAGCTCTGATGCGCAAACTAGCCCAGTCCTGACTCAAAAGGCCTTCCTCAATTCCTGGACAACATCAACCTGCAAAGTCCTGGATACTGAGACTGAAAAAGCCACTTAATTTCTCTGAGTCTCAGACATGCCACCCCCCAGAGTTGACAACATCTACCTTGTAAGCATTGGGACAATGTACTGGGACATAAGAGGCATATGTCAATACTTTATTTTGCATATTTTTGTGCATTTTAAAAATAATCTGTAGTGAGCACCTATGGTTTTTATATGCAGAAACTAATCATCCAGCCCAAGGTCTGGCACCTAGTAGGAACTGAATAAATGTATTTCATATGCTAAGGGTGGAACTTACAAGGTAGATACAACAGTTAAGAATATTTTGTCACAGGGCTGGGTGCAGTGGCTCACACCTGTAATCCTAGCAGTCTGGGAGGCTAAGGTGGGTGCAATGCCTGAGCTCATGGGTTTGAGCCCAGCCTGAGCCAGAGCAAGACCCCAACTCTAAAAATAGCCAGGCGTTGTAGCAGGTGCCTGTAGTCCCAGCTATTTAGGGGGACTGAGGCAAGAGAATCACTTGAGCCCAAGAGTTTGAAGTTGTTGTGACCTCTGATGCCACGGCACTCTACCCAGGGTGACAAAGTGAGACTCTGTCCCAAAAATAATAACAGAACATTTTATTACCACATCAACACAGCATCAGCACTCATTAAGCAGAAACTGGGAGGGATGCAAGAAAGAAACATAGGGCATTAGTAGTGGAGCCCTTTACGTTCCTGCTCTCAGGTCTGGACAGATGAAGAAAAAATAGATAAGGACCAGAAAGACCTGAACAATATTATGAAAAAATGTAGTGTTAACTTTGAAAGCAAAATAAACCACCTTTTATATTGCCCATGGGATATTCCTCCAAAATTGCCCATGACGAAAATCTCAATACATTCCAAAAATTGCTTTCGGAAAAATTAATTTCACCGTTTTCAACCTTATCCCTGTACTCAGCAAGGTCCAACTGAGATCCACATCTGTAACTTAACAAATGGAAGTGCTACGTAGAGGGTGTCAGTCAACCAAGAGAGGCCAGGAGCTTCAATACTTAAAGCAGCTGAGAATTAAATCAAGAGTCAACATTGCAAAAAATGACCAGCCGGAGGGGTTCACCAGGCTGGACCCAGCAGGCGCAGTACCCTCTGCATCTCATTCTTCTCTTTTGTAAAATGGCATAATTATAATCATAACAACAAGAAGGCTCTCAGAATTGTGACTTTGGGTACGCAGGTTAACCTCTCTGAACCTCAATTTCCTCATCAGTAAAATGGAGCTAACCTTGCTACACTAGCAACCCAAGAAGCTATGGTCAGGATTAGAGATGCCATAAGCAAAGTGCCTGACAAGTGCCAGGTAGGGGGCAGCAGGTGCCTGGTGAATATCCATCAGTGGACCCTCTTCTGAACCAGGCCAACCCAGCTGGCTTAGTGACACTACGGCTGCACACTCCCTCTGGGTGGATCCCCAGTTGTATTGCCTGTGACCCTTCCTCCCTCTGCCTGCCCTTGGAAACCTGAGCCCTCCCCACCTTAGGAACAGAGTGCACAAATATTTTCAAGAAAAAGCTTGGGTGGAGGGAGCAGAATGCTGGTGGCCCACTTTTAAATGCTTTCTAAGCAGCAGAGGAACAGCATTCCTCTGTTGCTTTTAACCTGAACTTGTCGGGACAGGCAGAAGGGAGAGGAGTGTGCACATCCCCTAAGGCAGGGCAGGACAGGGAAGGAGGCCCAGATCCCCAGTGTAGCCCTCTGCCAAATCCAAACTTCACAGAACAAACCCCCTTAGTAAAAGTATTTGTTCTATAAAATCTGGATTCAGTCAAAAGGCCACACTCAAGGATCCAGAAGGCCACAGGTTCCTGTGCCATTTAAACAAGAAATCTTAGCACAGTGGTTACAGCACCAGCCATATACATCAAGGCTGGTGGGTTTAAACCCAGCCTGGGACAGCTAAGCAACAATGATAAATACCGTAAAAAAAAAAAAAATAGCCACGTTGTGGCGGGCACCTGTAGTCCCAGCTACTTGGGAGGCTGAGGCAAGAGAATCGCTTAAGCCCAAGAGTTTGAGGTTGCTGTGAGCTGTGACACCATAGCACTCTACTGATTGTGACATAGTGAGACTCCGTCTCAGAAAAAAAAAAAAAAAGAAAAGAAATCTCCACCCACCTCCTCAGCCAGGCCAGACCCTGAGTGAGTGTGTTGCAGGAGTCACACCAAAATGAAATTCTCCTTCCATACCAAGAGAGGAGTAAGACTTCTCTCTCTTCCCCTCAAAGAACTTGTATTATTTCAAATTCTAAAAACCTGGGCTTAGGAAAGGTTAAATCAACTTGAAAGGACAAAATTATCACTCAATTAGCAGTATTGAAGATTAGCAGTTATTAATTAACACTTGAAGTGCACAATCAGCACCTCCTTAACTTCCGCACATTAGCAAAAGTTCCCACTCCCTGGAGTTTAACATTAGCCAGACTGCTCTGTTAACCAACTGTGGGGACCACGCTGCAAATTTCCCTTCCAGCTGCAGTTTGAGACCAATTGTCAGCACCTATGAATCTGTCATCTGCTCTCTTCCTTAATCATACAAATCCAACTTTTCACAACTTGGATTAGGAACTGGTATCATGTCAGTCTGGTCATGTTCTATTATTTTTTAATTGGGTTTCTGAAACATAAGGCCAAAGGCTGAGCCTTGATGGTAGGGCTAAGCAGGCCCTTCCCCTGTCCTAGGGGCAAGGTGTCAGCAACACACCACTGGAGATGTCTAAGTCAGGGAGAAGTACCCGTCCTCCCAAGGTCTGGGCCCTGTGAATCTCCAGCCAAACCCTGTGGGCAGGGTCTGGATTCAAGGCCAGCTCTAGACCCTCCCTGCACCATACTTTGCTCATCTCAAAAATGGGGTTCAGAGCACCTTCTTCTCAGTTCACTGGGAAGATGAGACCAGATGACCACAGGACAGGTTTAAAATGTCTGCTGGTTACCTTAGAATGAGCTGGGCCCGGTCAGTAGGACAGGCCTCTTCAGAAACTCTGAGATCACCCCCTCTTCAACACACAAAAACTCACTACATGCCAGGTGTCTGTTAGGCCCTCAAGACAGCTCTGAGCAGGACGATAGGCTTCCAGCTCTCAGGCTGGAAGGCCCTTATGCTGTGGACTGATTGTCTTTGTACCTTGACCCTATCCTTGTGGTAAAGCCTGTACCCCCGATGTGATGGGATTTGGAGGTGAGGGCTTTGCAGTAATTAGGTTGAGATGAGGGCATGGGAGGTCCTCATGATGGGACTGATGCTGTTACGAGAAGAGGGAGAGAGCTCTCTCTGCACACACAGGCACTGGGCAGAAGCCACATGAGGTTACAATGAGAAGGCAGGCCAGAAAGAGAGCACTTATCAGAAACCAGAATGTCACCTGCACTTCCAGCCTCCAGAACTGTGAGAAATACGTCTGTTGTTTGACAGGTATAGCTTAACAGGTGGCATTTAGGCTGCCCCAGTCTGTATTTTCTCATAGAGCCTGAGCTGACTCAGACAGGGGCCATGACAGAAAACAAGCCAAATAAATAAACAAAGCATTTTTATTATGTAGTGTCAGACGGTGATAAATTATAGGGAAAAATACAGCTGAGAAGTGGGAAACCTTTGTGAGCACGTGGCCCTGAGGTCTACCTGGCTGTCTGATGAGAAAGCCTCTTTAAAGCGGTGATAATCTAGACCTGTAGAAAGGACCCAGCCATGGAAGACTGGGAAACAGCATTCCAGGCAGGCGGAACAGCAAGTGCAAAGGCCCAGAGGCAGCACCAAGCTTGGGTGGCTCAAAGGACACAAAGAACACCAGAGTGGCTGGACCCCAGAAACCAGGGGAAAGGTGGCAGAGAGGTCAGAGGGGAGGGAGAGGCAGGCAGAGATCTACTTCTGACCAGCTGACCTACAGCCCAATAGCCCCTGGATTTCTCAATCTCACTTGAGCTCACTTGGGTAGGAAGAACAGCGTAGAAGCAAAGAAATGCTGTACATTCAAAGGACATTTCCTTTTCTTCTTAGGCTCAAAGCAAGACTACATTTCCTAGCTGCCCTTGAAGTCAAGTTCACATTTTCAATATTTAGCCCTAGGTTCCAAGCTGTCCGAGGGCCCAGCTACTGGGTATTATAGCTGACATCTATCAATCTTTCACCCCCTGGTACAAGCCTCCAAAGCTCTCCACTCTTTTCCAACCCACACAGAGGAAATGAAGGATTCTGAGGCCCCAGGGCATGGCAGAGCCATGAAGTGAAGTCACCAGGGTCACCACACTGCCTATAGGAGTTCCACCCCATCAGGCGCCTCCATTCTCGTTGACTGCATGAACAAAAATGCAAACATTTATAGTGTTAAGCTGTTTCCTTTGGGGAGATATTTTGTTAGATCAGTTAGCCTCCTCTGGCCAATAAAGATTATGCATCAGGGTGACTTGTCCCAAGAGATTCTAAGATTGCCTTAAGCCAAAGGGATATATCTGGAGCCTGGGGAGAGCTTGGGACGCCATAAACCCAGAGGGGCACAAAGGGGTTAACCTAAGAGTCAGGCTGAGAAGGAAGGTGGTGAGGAGGCCCTGGGGCTATAGCCTAGGGTGGCAGGTGGTGGGGGACTCACTGAGATTCCTCCCACTGAGCCTAGGGCTCCTTCTCCAAATCCAGAATTATGCAAACAAACAAAAACATTATTAGCATTATACACAAAAGACTGAGTGTTGTCAGTACAATGTGGGTTTTTTTCTCAAGTGTATGTGTGTTCTTCTATCACTTCATATTGTTTGGAAATAAAAAGTGGGATTGGGACAAACTAGACATTGATAAAAGCCACATGACATTTTATGAAATACAAGAAGTGCCCAATTATCATCATCAATAAACCTATCATATACAAAGAGGAGAGCAATGCTTTGGTAGATGGTGGAGGTCAAGTCTGGGTCACAGTTACTTTTGGGTTCAGACTTCCAACCCAGAGCCCCGGTGAGGATCATGCAGTAGAGACCAGTCCCCAGTTACAGAGATGCCACCATGTTGTCTTCCACTCACGCTCTCTGTCCCCTCTCACTTTTCCAACCCATGTTAGCGGAGCTGTCATATTTGGTAAGCATGTATTCCTCCCTGCTCTGGTTTGTAAAAAACTCCCAGATGCACTCTGATGCCCTTACAGAGGTTACATAAATAGAAACCAGGTCTTCTTGGCCTTCTCATGGGTGATATGTCCAAAGTCAGTGCTCAAATTGAGGTACATGCATCCTGTCCCCATCAGGCCTTCCCTGCTGCTGCCCTGACCAGCCTGCAGGGCCCTGGGGCATGAGGCAGGCAGGCTCTGTTCTCTGGTTCCTGAGGGACTGTGGTTCAGGATGGGATACACAGTGACCAGAGGCTCTTCCCAAAGTCACTGCAATGGCACGGCATGGGGCCCACGCAGAGAATCAAACAGAGGAAACAGGGCACCAAGCCATATACAGACTGTGCTTTCGCCAAAGACTGAAGACGTGGACCCTGGGAGCCAGAGCTTCCAGAGTCAGACAGAAGAAGGGCAAGCAGGTGCAGGTAAAGCCTGTGTACATGTTAAGAGGACATCAGCAAGGACACAGAGGTACTTCTTGCCAAAAAGCTCTGATTGGCTGCATCAGGATTTGAATATTTATCTGATGAAATCATTAGGCTTTCCCTAGGAGACCCCTCAGCAGCATGAGGCCTCCCTGCTAATAAAAAATTCATTAACAAAAGTCCTATTAAAATAACACAAGAATCAGACTTAAATTGCCCAAAGCAAAAGAAATGCCAACCCCCTCCTGGGTTTCATGTGCCTCCCTCCCCAAGCCAAATGCCACTAAAGGGGAGAAAAAACAGCCAGGGCTGCCTTCCCAAGGCAGGGAGGGGGTCTCAGTTTCCCCAGTGCTACTGGAGAAATAGAAGGCTCTCAGCAGGCGACCTCAGGGGGCTGACAGGTGCACAGTCAGGCCCATCTCCTGCTCCAGTGACCTCAGTGATTTACAAAGCATCTGCTCAGTGGCAGGCCTCCTGCTGGGTGAAGGATCATCATCCCAGTCCCCACTGCATGCCTCTCAGCTTCCTCTGGACCCGGTGCCCACCCCAATGCTGTGCTGTGAGGATTAAGGCTACTAATGCATTGGGAGCACCACAGTTAGTGACTGGGATGTGAAGCAGGTGCTCAGTGAAGTTGGGTCCCTCAGCAGCAGCTGACCAATGTCATATGTAAGCATGGCCGGGGTTGCATCTCCAAAGCTGCCACAGTATTCCAAATACGATTCCAACAAAGGGAGGCCTCTCAAGTAATAATAGTTCATTTTCTAATGGTAAAAATGTAAAAACACAAAGATTAAAGACACGGGATTAGAATTTGGCCCCAACTAGCCATATGGTCTCAGGCTAGCTAGTCAGCATCCTCGACCTTTGGTGTCTTCATCTGTAAAGTGGGGACTGACAACAGTAGCCAGGCCACTGGGAGGGTGAATAAATATGTGAACAACTAGCACCTAACCACTGTGCCTGATGTAGCCTAAGAAATCAGTTATTTTTACCATTCTTCAAGTTCACAGAGCACTATATGCTTCCTCTGACTGAGCTCCAATTTCATCATCCTTGCAAGAAAGCCAGCAGTGCTGGAAAGATGACGGCCCTGCCGGATGCGGAGTTAATGGGGAGTAATTTCCCGGGGAGTTCCGGGGCAACCCAGGGAGGCATTCACAGGCTGGCTTCTCTCATGTTGGCTGCTCCAGCTCCTCGGCCCAACACACAGGATGCTCTTAGTCAGCTCAAGCTGTACTGCTAATCTTAGTAAGTCATTAGACAATTGCAGAAATCATCCTCACTTCCATCCGTCAAAACTGGGGTTCCCTCTGCCTGTTCATTTCACACAATTCACAAAAAGTTGTCCTTTTGAACCAGCATGTTTTGCAGGTATTAATCGTAAGTCTATTAGTGCAGACACTGTAATAATGAATTGAATTTACATCATGTGTAATCTCATTAATTGTGCGATTATATCGAGTCTGACAGTTTTAATGCGTTACTAAGGGAAAATAGTCTAATACATGACATTAAAGATCTTATCAAGGTTAATTTGCCTTAAATGTAGTTACTACAGAATTTTCCATTTCCAGATACTGTGGTTTTAAACACACAATGTTTTGATCCTGGAGGAAAGTGTCCACCCAGCACCACAGAATCAGAATGGCACTCCTCACCATTCAGGGAAAGGAAGGAGAAAACACATGTGGGACTTGGAAACACTCAGGTGAGCTTTACAGCTCTGCCACTTAGGTGCTGTGTAATCTTGAGCAAACCTCCCTGGGCCTCAAGTTCCTCCTCTTCAAAGAGATACCGGTGTCCCTTCCTCCCTGGATTGTCATTAGACTAAAACAGGAACTAGAAGACCCAGCAGAATGCCTGGCACACAGTAGGTGCCTTTTATTCTTATTCACATGATTCTCATTGAAGAGGCAAGTTAAAGTTCTCCAGCTGTCCTGAAATCACCTCTCACCTATATTTTCTAAACTGAATATTGGTTGTACAAATATAGCACAAGCCAATCTTTCCACAGCATTATAAAGTTTTAAGACTTCATGGCAGACACCAAGAAGAAATAAATGCCACAGTCCCTCTCATCTATAACAAGCTTCCAGAACTCCAAAGTTTTGCTTTGAAAATCAGGCCCCGGCTTGGCGCCTGTGGCTCAATCGGCTAAGGCGCCAGCCACATACACCTAAGGTGGCAGGTTCGAATCCCCAGCCCGGGCCCGCCAAACAACAATGATGGCTGCAACCAAAAAATGGCCGGGCGTTGTGGCGGGCGCCTGTGGTCCCAG
>CAUYQV010194724.1:0-20131 GCA_963574575.1 Galagoides demidoff | reverse complement strand
TCACAGCTCATAGCAACCTCCAACTCCTGGGCTCAAGCGAGTCTCCTGCCTCCACCTCCCAAGTAGCTGGGACCACAGGCGCCCGCCACAACGCCCGGCCATTTTTTGGTTGCAGCCATCATTGTTGTTTGGCGGGCCGGGGCTAGGGATTCGAACCTGCCACCTTAGGTGTACGTGGCTGGCGCCTTTGCCGATTGAGCCACAGGCGCCGAGCCAAGAATAAATTTAAAAATAAAAATATACAAAAAAGAGAGCAAAAAAAAGGATAGCGTCCAGACTACCACAGAGGCTAGACCAGACCCCACCTCACCTGACTAACCCCCCGGAAGAAGGCCTCCTCGGCAAGGCGTGCTGGCCCGTCCACTGTCTTGCCATCGTCCTCAGGGCCCCAGCTGGCACTGTAGATGTGGATGTGGTTGGGGTTCAGGCCCAGAGAGCGGGCCTCCACCGCATCGGTCACCTCGCCATCCAGCATGCGAACCCCTGGCCATGAGGGGAGCACCAAGAGGGATGCTGCGTGGGTCTAGCTTCCCCAGAGCACACCCAGCCCTGCACCCCTGGGGATGGTGGACGCTGACGCTGGGAAACCCTGAGCCCCTAACTGCCTGTCTGGCTCTGCCTTTCAAAGGCCAGACGCAGAGAGGAGAAGAGAGGTGGTCACCTTCTGCCCCCAACCACACATTCTAGTCTAGAACGATACTCTGGTTTTTGAAGAAGCATGGTGATCAGGGCCTGCCACAGAAGGACTCAGGATAGGTACTGGGAATTTGGGGAGACTTCTGCTAAGAGATACCCATCCCACCCCACAGGGCCACCAGCACTAGGGCATCCAGCTTTTGAGTCACTGAGAGAGAATCCTTTATGGAATACATGTGTGGTCAAAGGACCCACAGTGGGAAAAGTGGTGGGCAATGACCAACAGGCAGAGTAATGTCCCACTGAAGGGCCCTCCCAAAGATGGAATAGCCAAGGCTCACACCCACCTCCGATGCGGGCGTTATAGGCCACGCCTACACCACAGACACCATTGTTGGCCACTGCAGCCACTTCACCTGCACACCGTGTGCCATGCCTGCCAGGGCCAAGAGCACAGCATGGGTAGGGTTGACAGGGTACAGTAGACATGCCCCACATGCCCCCCACGACTACCATGTCCTATGAACAGCCCCTTCCCCCAGTACTCCCCTTGATAGTGGCCAGCTCTTCTCTGACCCTCCCTCAGAGCCCCAGCTGGACCAGAACCGTGGAAGCAGCCTTCAGCCTGTCAAGTGTGCACATTCCACCTAGGCTTAGCCCCATTTCCCTGGAAGAGACAAGGGAGGCAGAGGCCAGGGTCCTGCCATTCTTTACCTGTTGTCATTCATCTGTGTGTACCGAGGCTGGGGGTCAGGGTCTTGGTCATTGACATCAAAACTGGCCCCAGGATCCTAGAAAGGGTATGGCCTCCATCAGGAGCAGCCTGCTCTCACAGGCAGGATAGGACAGCCCCAGACACCCAGCCAGGGACACGGCCACGCCCCACTTCCTCACATAGTTGCCTGCCAAGTCTGGGTGGTTTTTCTCAATGCCGTCGTCCAGGATGGAGACCACAATGCCACGCCCTGTGTAGCCCTGAGCCCAGGCCTCCTTCACATTCAGGTCCCGCTGAGTGACACCAGACTGTGGAGATAGCCATTCCCATCACTTATAGGACGTGGGTATTTATGTGAGTCTCAGGTCCCTTCCCCACTGCAACACCTTCTCCACCCATCCCTAAAATGCCACCATTGGTTGTATGGACTTCATGGGAATGTGAAGAACTCTGGCAGGACCACCCCAGGCTTGTGCAAGGAGAGGCTGAAGGGAAGGGAAAGAGTCAGGGGGAGCCTCAAAGTCAGCCTCGTCCCCCAACAGCAGCCCTAGTAGGTGGACAATGCAGTGGGAGGCGGGGGGCCCGGGCTGAGGAGGTAGCGCACCAGGTACCACTGCTGGGGGAACTTGGGGTCCGTGGGCTCCTGGTACACATCCCGTTTGGTCCGTTGCTTGGCCACCTGTTGCTCTAACCACTGTACCTGTGAGGAAGTGAGGGTGAGTTGGTGTATGTGGTGGGGGGAAGTGCGAGGGGTCTCTGAGAGCAGTGGGCAGCAGCCAGTAGGTGGCCAAGGCCAAACTCACTTGAGGCTCCCTCTGCAGACGGCTGTGCCGCAGGCGGTGAGGCGACAGAGACCGCTTTGTCACTGCTCGATGCCAGAAGTGGTAATAGTCACCGAAGATCTGCAATAAAGCAGGGCGACTAAGCTCGGTTTCCATCTGTCAGTCCCCAGGGAGGCAGGGGACAGGGGTGGACGATGGCTACACGGGAATCTTGCCATGGTGAGCGGCAGGGCAGTGGGGCGGGCAGGGGACTCACCTTCACTGGGGTGCACTGGTCATCTGGAGACCTATGCTGACAGCCCAGGGCCAGGGCTAGCCACTGTATTCATCCCACTGGCCACCCAGAACACGCCTATTATACAGGGGCCCTGAGAAAAGCCCAGAAGTTCCTACCTCCTGGCACCAGAGTCCCTGTCTTCTCTTGGCCCCACCCATGGACAGTGTCCTGAATGAACACCCACCTGGCCTAAGTTGAGGAATCCATGCTTTTGTGCCACGCTGTTGGCTACTGCTGGGCCCCCGGGGATGCACACAGCCCATGTGTTGGTGAAGACTTTCTGGCCCTGGGCCTTAGCTGCCAGCAGGACCAAGGTTCCTGCTGCTGCCACCATCCATAGCAACCAGGGCCTCAGCTCCATGGGGGTGCAGGTGGCCGGAACCCCGAGCTCCCGTCTCTGTGGCCTGGTCACAGGGCCTCAGCTCCCACGTTCTTGCTCACTGCCTGTAGCCCGGAGTTAACTGGCGGGGGCATGGGGCCGAGACTGGTGGGCTCAAGAGAGCGAGGGCTGGTGGGTCTGAGAAGAACAGGGGGACAGAGTCAGTATCTCCCCTCAGCCATGCACTAGAGCTGCCCTCTTCCCCCCAGTGGCTCAATCTAAGCCAGAAAGGGGCTCTGGGAAGACAGGGGAGAAGATACTCAGCCCCCTAAGTTCTGTAAGATTAGATGGGCACCCCAGAAACTCCCGGGCCTTCTTCCATGCAAGAACACAAGTGTGACACAGGATGCGGGGTGAAATGCACTGAGGCTTAGGTCATCGAGAATCAGCAATAATAGATGGATACACACTCACCATGATAAAAGAAAGGTGCACTGTGAAGCAGTATATACACATAATCCCATTTTTTGTTTATAAAAACTATTTATATATGCATATTTATACATAACTCAAAACAAAATCTGGAAGGGCATACACTAAAATGTTAACAGTGATTCTCTCAAGATGGTGAGAATTACAAGTAATCGTTATTTTCTTCTTTATGTCATTGTACATTTTCCAAATTACCAAGTTATATTTTGCATAGGAATAAAAAGTTGGCTTTTTAAAGTTTTTTAAATGAATGGTGCCTATACAACTTAGTAGGGTTTCCTGGTTCAGCAAAGCAGATTCAGCCATAGGGAGTAATTATTAGCAAAGGCCTGCAGCCCTGGGGGAAGGAGTGGGCAATTGGAGGTGAAGTGGGCTTTGTGGGCCTGCTCTGAGCGGAGACAACAGAGGCTCACCCCTTTTATGGCTAAGATGGGAGATATCAGTGAATTCAGGGTCAGGCTCTTTTTTTTTTTTTACATTTCCTGGGGAACTGGGGCTGGGCTGGGCAGGCCTGGAGGCCCCCAGCCACCCCCTAGCTCACTCCACGCCCTACCAGCCTTTCGTAATCTGAGCCCAGCTGCCAGGGCAAACACTGGCTGCTGAGCCAGGAGCACCAAGGTGAGGCTGAATCAATAGTCTGCATGTTGTTTTTCCTCCTTCAGCAAACAGACAGCGGGACCTCTCTGTCTAGGGCCACATAACTGTCCCCACATAGGCCCCCAACCACCCAGAAGGCAAGCCCCGGGGGTGGAGGGACACTGGGAGAGGTCTCAGTGGTGCTGTGTGGGTATCCTGTCTCCTTGAGCAGTGCCGACAGGGCCCCGGTTGTCTCTGCCACTCCTGTGGCTGAGGCCACACTTCGCTGGGTGACAAACGAAGGTACCCCAGCTTACCCAGAGTCTGGGGAGCTAGATAGGCAGGCTCACCACCAGGAATGCCTCATTCTCTTCAGAGGCTACCCTCAGCTATGACTGGCCTGCCTGGCTGCTTGCAATCCCACCCGGGGCGGGGTGGGGGGGAGGGTACTCCATATACAATTCTTGGAATATTTTCAGTTTAGACCAAAATAACCTGACAGCTGATGGCAGGAGACATCTAGAATGCAGCTCTTGCACACCCCTGATGGGCAGAGTCCACAGGGCTCCAGAACAGGCCTGGGAGCCACAGTCCTACAACACCCTAGTGCAGTGGTTTTCAACCTTCCTAATGCCGCGGCCCTTTAATACAGTTTACGACCCACAGGTTGAGAACCACTGCCCTAGTGGCTGGTTCCAAAAAGCTGGCTTGAGAAATGGCTAGACTGCCAGATACCCCAGCCATAGGTGGTGAAGAGACCCTAAGGTCTCCACTTAACAGAAGATGTGAGCCCTGGGGGGTGAAGGCATACAAGAACAGGGTCACTTCTTTCTTTCTTGCCACCAGGACAGCTGCCTCTTGGGTCCAGATGTCATGTAGACCCCCCTGACCACATAGCTGTAAGCCCTGCTGGGGCCCTCAAGTCAAGGCTCAGCTCATCTGGGTCTACCCTGATTCGGCACTGTGGGTAGGGCCACAGCTGCTCTGTGTTATAGCTATTTAGTTACCTTGCAGCACCCGGAAAGAAAGCAAGCTTCGCGCACCACCCAACAGTCCCCCAAAAAACAGGACCAGCCTCCCCCTGCCCCAGCCATAGTGAGGAGTAGGCATGCCTTTCAGAACATCATCTCAGACAGCTGTGTCTCAGCATCTGGGATGGAGGGAGGACTCCTCACCAAAAAGTAAGAATTGAAAACAATGAGTGGGCTTTTTCTCACCAACCATTCTCTCAACTCCAAACTCTTGACTCACCCTCTGAGTCCCAATTTGTCTCAATTGCATTTCTTGCTGGCTGTATTTCTTGTGATCCTGTTATCACAGGGAACCCACCTCCAGCCCGTGGCCACAGACAGCTGTGGGTGCTCTTCCTGGCTGTGCTCTGAGGCAGAGCCCTTTGTCTAGCTCCAGAACCTCCTGCCACAGAAAGCCACTCCAGGGCATCCGCACGGAACCAACCTAAGGCATTAGTCTCGCTGGGACACAGCCATGGAGCAAGCCACAAGAGGGTGGCTGCTCAGACACCAGGCCAGGTCCTGTTACTCATGCAGGGAGGCTCCTGTGAACTGAAGTCTTCCAGTCCCTGCTCAACTAGCTATATACTGCATGATCCTCCACAACTCACTTCCTGTCCCTGGGCCTCAGTTTCCTTGGTGGTAAAAACTGCTAGACCAGCGGTTTTCAAACTTTTTTTTTTTTTTAAGCCACAGACTCCTTTCTTAAAAAATCAAATCTTACGGGGAAGCCCATTACAGCAAATAGTAAAACTAGGGCTGTTCTTGGTGAGACAGGGCCAGGCTACTCTTTCTCTGTATCCACACCTGGCCAGCAGCCACTCAGCCCTCAAGTAGGCCACATCACCTGGGTTCCCTTTCACTTCCCAAGTCAGAAAGAGAATCCCATCACTCTCGGGTAGAGAGAGAGGGGTCTGCACCACAGGGGCAAGAGGGTGGTGGATTTGGCTGGGAAAGCAGGTTCTGACTAGTCAAGTGTCTGCCATCAGACCTGTCTGGCAAACAGCTCGCCCCTCAATCCAACCACCCCACAGTGTCTTTGGCCAGGTCTCTGGCAAGGCAGCTACTGAACGTACCTGAGCTGGCCTGCCAGAGCCCGTGGGCCGCACCTGAGTCCTCTGCTGCACAGGTGTGCGGGCGGGGGGCCATGAATAGTCCCCTCCGCTCCCACCACGCTGCTCCTCCCCTCTCCTGGCGGAACGCAGGCCCTCTCCGGCCACCGAGTGGGCGAGCGCCGGCGGCCCGAGGACTGCGGGGAGGCGGGAGCACCCAGCGCCTCTGGAATTCTCTCCCCATCCCGCCCCCAGTGGGGGCCCCGCAGGCGCTTCCTGAGGTCAGAGGGCTGCCCTGGCTCCCCGCGGAAAAGTACCGGCGCGGGCAGGAGCGGGAGAGCTGGGCCGGCACGCTCAGGTGGGTTGCGGGGCGCCCTTCCTGCTCTCCGCGGCTCCACCCTCGGACCGGGCCCGGGAGCCAGTTTCCAAAGGCAGCTGAGCCCGGGTAGGCGCCAGCGCCCCCGACTCTCCGCTGCCGGGACTCCCGGGCCGCGCAGCCCGCTCCCTCCGGTAGAGCGGCCCGGCCCAGCCGGCTCCCTTCGGGCCCGGCTCCGGCGTACTACCTCCCCCGGGCCCCGCGCCCTCGCTGCTTACCCTAGGGAGCCCAGGCGGGGAAACTTTTTTCAGGCGAGCGCCGCGACGGCTCCAGCGCCCCTCGGCCGAGCGGAGAGCCCGGCGGTGGGGGCCTGGGCTCGGCGCGGTCCCCGCGCCCGGCGGCGGCGTCACGGCGCGGCGGCGCGGTGGCGCGGCCTCGGCCAGGGCCGGCGACCAGGGCAGGGCTCGGCCTCTGCTCCGGCTCCGGCTCAGGCTGGGGCAGCGGCCGGGGCCGCGGCAGCGCGGCTTGTTTACTCGGGCCGCTGTCAGCGGTGGCGGCGGCGGCGGCGGCGGCGGCAGCGGCAGCCCGGGCTCCTCCTCCTCCGCCGCCGCCGCTGCGCCCCTCCCCCTCGCGGCGCCACCTCCGCGCTCCCCCGGCCGCCGCTGCTGCTGTCGCCGCGGCCCCAGCCCGGGCCCATCCCGCCCGGCCTCGGCCCCGGTCCCGCGTTCGGAGAGTGAGCGCTGCTCGCCCGGCCCTGAGCGGCTCTGCGGCCTTCTGGGGCGCCCGCTGCCTCCGGCTCCTGGCAGGGGCAGGTAGGAAGTGGGGCCGAGGATCCCAAAGCCCTGGCGGCCACCCGGCGCGTCCCCCAGGCCCTGCTGTCCGCGCTCCCTCCCCAGGCTCGGCTCCTCGCATCGCGAGCTCCCCGGGCAGCCAACCGCGGAGACCTACTCGGAACCGAGAGGATGGAAAGGGCTTGGGGAGTCAGTGCGAGCTCAGCCCTGACCAGACCCTGCGGGCTGGCTCTCTCTCCCCGCTTCCCCCCGCCCGAGCCACAAGTTCGCGCGCGGCCGGGCTAGGTGCCTGGCATGGCGGACCTGGGGCGCTCGCTGCGGCAGGCGAGCTTCCTCGCGGCCTGCTGTTGGAGGAGTCGTCACGATTTTATTTGCATCTATAAAGACAGATGGATATGTCACCAGAACTAACCCACCTCCTTTTAATTTTTTTAGCTTTCTTAAACCAACTGCGTGCCAGGCACCTGGCCAGTAAGTTTACGTTATCTTCTCCTTATGTACATTATTTAATCCACTTAATCCTTTCAAGATGACATTATTAATCCCATTTTACAGATAAGGAAACTGAGGCGCATAAAGTTTAAATAATTTGCCCAAACTCCCAGACTAGCAGACTTCAGAGCAGCTCATGGTGTGAGCTGCTTCCTCCTGGGCTCTAGAAAACGGCCGGGAAGTGCTGCTTGGCTGGGCAGACAGCTTCATGTAGAAAGAAAAGAGGGAAAATGTGGCAAAGAGCTTCGCAGGCTGGGTTGTTCCAAGGTGGCAGAACCACATGGCCCAGCTGTACACCTCTCTGAGAGAGAACCTGGGCTCAGGGTTGTCCTGTCCCAAGACTGTGGCCAACCTCACCAAGGTTCCCCTGAGGACATAGCAGTGAGCTCTTTACAAGGGGCTCACTGCCAGCCCCTTGAAGAGGGTCCCATACATTTTCCTTAAGTTGCCCTTTATGTATCACTCTGCAGCCTACAGAAGAGGAAACTTAGGCCCAGGGAGGTTAAATAATATTCCTAAGGTAACTCATGTGGAAAGTCAATCAGCAAAGAGGATCAACTTCCTTTGACAATATTTTGTACTACCCCACCTTAGACAAGTTGCTTAAGTTCTCAGTTAACCCCTCCAGAAAAATGGAGATAATATTCAACTGATGGGATGGGTGATATTGGGGTACTTTATACACATGCAAAAACTGGAAACCTGGGGCAGAATGTGGGGTCCTTCAAGTTGAACTGGGAAATAAGCCTGGTTGCCCCCCTTCTTGAGAGGGGTTCTCACCCCCCATCAGGAGCTGAGGCTCATTGACTGGGGCAGCCCCAACCAGAACCACCCTGGGAAAGTAATACTCCCATAGTCAGACAGGCAGGAAGTGAGTCACAGCTCTTCCTCAGGCTGTGAGCAAGAGAACCCCATTGAGGGGAAATAGGAACAGGGCTGGCCCCACCTAACCTAGGAGTCCCCAGTGCCACTCCCACATGTCCTCTGGCTTACAGGATAGGTCAGCCCAAGAAAAGAGCAGTTCAGGCTGTCTCTGGGGCCCCACCCATCCTGGAGCCAGCCCTAAGGGAGCCATAGTAAGCCTTGGGGTAGGAGTAGGGGCTGCCACCCAGCCAGATCTGCTGGGACATCTCAGTTCCTTCAGGCCAGCTTTCTCCCTCCAGTCCTGCCTTCAGCAGGAGGCCTAACTCCAGACTGTGTTGCTAAGAGGTGTGTCACTGAGAGAGGAATGAGGGGACTGGGCAAATAAGCACCTATCCTTGCTTCTCCCAGAGCTTCTCTGCTTTGCTTTTGTCCCTCTTGTATTTTGAGGTTTCATATAAGGTTGTATTTTACAGCACTTCTTTTTTTTTTTTTTTTTTTTTTTTGAGACGGAGCCTCAAGCTATCCCCCTGGGCAGAGTGCCATGGCATCACAGCTCACAGCAACCTCCAACTCCTGGGCTCAAGCGAGTCTCCTACCTCAGCCTCCCGAGTAGCTGGGACCACAGGCGCCCGCCACAACGCCCGGCCATTTTTTGGTTGCAGCCATCATTGTTGTTTGGCAGGCCCGGGCTGGGGATTCAAACCCGCCACCTTAGGTGTAAGTGGCTGGCGCCTTAGCCGATTGAGCCACAGGCGCTGAGCCACAGCAGTTCTGCTAAAAAGAATTGGAAAGCCACTCTCCAGAGACCCCTCTGGAGAGAATCCCATTTTGCCACAGCTGGTGACTTCTCCCTTTATCTCATGGAAGCATGCCCTGCAGACTGGTATTGTTCTCTTTATCACTCTTAACAGATAAACTGTCCCTGGTGTAGGTCTCAGGATGTGGGGCCTTAGGAGCCCTAAGTCCTCCGCAATCCCACTGTATCATTTTACCTTAGTAATTGGTAGGACTTGGGCATGTTAGAGGAGTCTGGAGATGGATGAGAAGGGAGGACGTGATGTATCAGGCAGGGAGGGGCTGGGAAGGGGTTCCCATCTGCCCAGCAGGGCTTTGAGGGAAAGGATCCTGCCTGCCAGGTCTCTCTTTATCCTTGGATTGGAGACTCCTGAGAGTAGCCACAGTCTTTGGAGTCATTCTGACTCCTGGAGCTTATGTTACCCCATGGAGTGCTTTACTGTTACCCTGTGAGGGCTCTAGACATCTGTCAGATCTCTGCACCACTTCAGGCACCTCAAACAAAGCCTTTCAGCAGCAACACTCATTCCAGCTTTTTTTTTTGAGACAGAGCCTCAAGGTATTCCCCTGCATAGAGTGCATTGGCATTACAGCTCACAGCAACCTCCAACTCCTGGGCTCAAGTGAGTCTCCTGCCTCTGCCTCCCAAGTAGCTGGGACCACAGGCACCCGCCACAACACAGCTTTTTTTTTTTTTTTTTTTTTGGTTGCAGCCATCGTTGTTTGGCGGGCCCAGGCTTTATTCGAACCCGCCACCTTCGGTGTATGTAGCTGGTGCCTTAGCCACTTGAGCCGCAGGCGCTGAACCCCCATTCCAGCTTTTAATCAAAATGTCTGCACATTCATACTTTTAGAGAAAGGTGCACACCAAAATTTAGTTGTTTTGGCTCGGCGCCTGTGGCTCATGTACACCTTTCTCCCGCCAAACAATAATGACGGCTGCAACCAAAAAATAGCCAGGTGTTGTGGTGGGTGCCTGTGGTCCCAGCTACTTGGGAGGCTGAGGCAGGAGATTCGCTTGAGCCCAGGAGTTGGAGGTTGCTGTGAGCTGTGATGTCATATCACTCTACCCAGGGGGACAGCTTGAGGCTCTGTCTCCCCCCACAAAAAATTTTTTTAGTTATTTTCTCTGAAAGGGTCAGTTTTGAGAGCTATTTATTTATTTATTTTTGGCTTACCTACATTTTTCAGAATGTCTACAATAACTTTTTTTTTTAGACAAAGTCTCAATTTCTTGCTCCTGGTAAAGTGACCTGGTGTCATAGCTCATAGCAACCTCAAACTCTTGGGCTCAAGTAATCCTCTTGCCTCAGTCTCCCCAGTAGCTGGACCACAGGCACCCACCACAATGCCCAGCTACTTTTTTTAGAGACTGGTGTCTCACTCTTGCTCAGGCTTGTCTGGAACTCCTGAGCTCAGGCAATCCACCCACCTTGGTCTTCCACAGTGCTGGGATTACAATCGTGAGCCACTGAGCCTGGCTCTACAATAACTCTTATAATAAAATAATTAAATCTCTCTGGACACTGACCTCTTCAGCTCCTCTCAGGTGACATCCTTTATGACTCATTAACCATTTGACTTTTCTTGCTTCTGTCAAGACCCCTGAACCACCCTTAACGGAAACAAAGAATTTTCAATGATAGCTGAAAGAACACTACCAACAATAGAACTGAGTCACTAACCTATCAGAAATCTTTCTACAGATCAAAGAATTAAGCTGTTATTAAAATCAAGGTAAACACTAAGAGTAAGACCTCTGAAGCTAGAGGAAACCCCTTGGGTGACAAATACAGTAAGACTAATGGTCCCAAGGAAAGTCTTCTCTACCACCTACGTACTTCCCCTTGGTTCCTCACCCAAAATTATACATCATGGCAAAGACATCCTTTTTTTTTTTTTTTTTTTGAGACAGAACCTCAAGTTGTCACCCTGGGTATAGTGCTGTGGCATCACAGCAACCTCCAACTCTTGGGCTCAAGTGATTCTCTTGCCTCAGCCTTCCAAGTAGCTGGGACTACAGGTGCCCACCACAACGCCCGGCTATTTTTTGGTTATAGTTGTCATTCTTGTTTGGCAGGCCCAGGCTGGATTCAAACTCACCAGCTCTGGTGTATATGGCTGGCGCCTTAGGTGCTTGAACTACAGGCACCGAGCCTTGGTAAAGACATCTTAAAGGCCTCACCACAGATATCAATGAAATAAGTGTGAGAGTAAGGTCTTTTGTATGAGACAGTGAGTTTTATATTTTTGTGAATTTGCCTGATCCATGGTTAAAATTTTATAATTGAGTTTATGTAGTCAAATTAAAAATATATATGCATATAATAATGAAAGCTTTAGGTCCTGCAGAATTAAGTGAAGTGTGCCATGCTTCACCATCCTGCTCTAGAGCACCTGGGATCTCCCTGCCATGCTGCTTCCCTGCTGCAGTAATGCTCAGTTCCCTGCCTAGTTCTGGCTACACCACTTTGGAAACACCTTCTTGATATGACAGGCAGACAGGGTGTCTGTGCGTGAGGTGAAGAGCTATGCATGATTCGATGGTGACATTATTTGGTCACGTTGGGAATAGGTCCCAGCATGGCCATCCCCCATTTATAGAGTGGGTCTGCATTTACCTTTTATATTTATTTATTTTTGAGACAGAGCCTCACTGTGTTGCCCTCAGTTGAGTGCTGTGGTGTCACAGCTCACAGCAACCTCAAACTCTTGGGCTTAAGCAATTCTTTTGCCTCAGCTTCCCGAATAGCTGGGATTACATGTGCCTGCCACAACACCTGGCTAGTTTTAGAGGCAGGGTCTTGCTGTAGCTCAGGCTAGTCTCGAACTCATGAGCTCAGACGATCTATCTGCCTTGGGCTTCCAAGGTGCTGAGATTACAGGCATGAGCCACCATGAGCCTGGCCCTGCATTTACCGTTTTACTGCCTGCCTTTGCCACATCCAGTCACTTGGCTTAGTGGCCTCCGTCCACCAGCTCCAGTTCTGTTTTCTTCCTTGCCTTCTGTGCCCAGCTGGCACTACCCACAGTGAGGCACCTGATAAATGCTTTGGGTACAGTCTAGTCTGGTGGACATTCATTGGACAACTCCTCAACACCAGTCCCTGGTGCCTCAGAGCTGCATCCCTTACAGCTTGCCCACAGGAAGCCAGAGACCACCTCTGGTGGAGCTGCAAGCGGCATCTCCTAGGTCTGTGGCCTCTGTGGCCTTACATTTCCAGTAAGCTGCTGCCCTTCCTCTTCCCTCTTGATCTAGAAAAGTAAAAACAGCCAATCATCATAACTTCTGGAGTTTCAGTAGGTTTGTCATCTGGAACAGAGTTTCTCAGCCTCGGCACTGTGGACAGCTTGGGATGGACAGTTCTCTGTTGTGGGGACTGTCCTGTATATTGCAGGATGTCCGGCCATGTCTCTGGTCTCTAAACACTAATGCTAGGGGCACACCCACTCCCCTGAGGACAACCAAAAAGATCTCTGGGCACTACCAAATGCCCCTGAAGGGACAAAAGTTACTCCCAGGTGAGAAACACTGATGCAGCATGAGATCAGGAGTGTCACAGAGGGCCTGATGTGCAGGGTTCAAGATAGCAGTTTGTCACTTAGGGAGAGTGCTCCCAGACCTGAAACCACCCAGTGTGTCAGCACAATGGCAGGGCCAGTTAGTGCCCAGGGCAGATAATCTGCATCTTCCCAATACCCGAGGACATCTTTTGGGAATAGTACTGGTAAGGTTGAATCAGGGCAAGGGTCCGTCATATTGATCCTACTCAGCTTTCTGAGGTGGGGAGGTGAGTGAGCCATGGCACTAAATATATAATCAGAAAACAAATTGGTGGTGGTTTAGGGAAAGGGTGGGAAGGAACTTTTGAGGATGATGGATAATTCATTATCTTGATTGTGGTGATGGTTTCGTGGGTGTGCTTGTGTACGTATGTCAAAACGTATCGGGTTGTATACTTTATTCTTTTATTTTTCTGAGACATAGTTGCACTTTGTCACCCTCAGTAGAGTGTTATGACATTACAGCTCACAGCAACCTCAAACTCTTGGGTGCAAGTGATTCTCTTGCCTCAGTCTCCCAAGTAATTGGGATTACAGGCACCTACCACAATGCCGGGCTATTTTTTCAGAGATGGGGTCTCAGTCTTGCGCCCAAGCAATCCACCTACCTTGGCCTCCTAGAATGCTGGGATTACAGATGTGAGCCACTGCACCCAGCCAGGTTGTATACTTTAAATCCATGTAGTTTATAGTGTGGCAGTTATACCTTAATAAAGCTTATTTTAAAAATATATTTAATTGTTTAAGGTTCAGTGCTTAAAGGATATTATTTTTAAAATTCACTAGCATGGAGGAGTAGCCCATTTCCTTTTTTTTTTTTTTGAGTCTTGATCTGTGGTAGAGTATAGTGTTGCTGTCATCAGAGCTCATTGCAGCCTCATGCTCCTGGGCTTAAGTGATCTTCCTGCCTCAGCCTCCCTAGTAGCTGGGACTGTAGGTAGGAGCCAGCACAGCCTACTAAGTTTTGTGTTTTTTGTAGAGATGGAGAGGTGTGTGTGTGTGGGGGGGGGGGGAGGGGTTTGCTCTTGCTCAGGCTGGTCTTACTTCCTGGCCTCAAGAGATCCTCCTGTCTTGTTCTCCCATAGTGCTGGGATAACAGGTGTGAGTCAAGCCCGGTGTAGTAGCCTTTTTCTTGATTATCTAGAATCCAGCGTCCTCAAACTACATCGCGTGGGCCACATGTGGCCTGCCTAGGACATTTATCCGGCCTGTTTTTGTTGCCGCTACCTGTCCTGCTTAGCAGCCGACTCGTCCCAGGGCCCGCAGTTTGGCCCTCCAATGGTCTGAGAGACAGTGATCTGGCCCCGTGTTTAAAAAGTTTGAGGACCCCTGAATAAATAAGGGATCACTGTAGTACTTAAAATAAGAACAAAAGAAAAAAAAAGGAGAAAAGAAAACATTAAAAAAAGGAGAAAACAATCATGGTCCATGAATTTGACCTAAGAAGAGAAATAAAGGGATGGTGACGATGGTGGGCTTGGCGCCTGGTCTGTGAAGCTGAGAGAGCCTGTGGCGAGGTGGGGACAGGCACCAGAGAGCCTTCCTGCTGGGCGATGCCATGGAGCCAACATGTCTGGAACAGTATTATCAGGCCTTGGGAAAATAAAATAACAAATGTCATGCTAGCTGCCAGGAAAGGAACAGACGATTCTGGAAATTATAGTCTCCTCAACTAACTTTAATCCTTAAAACAAACATTGCTAGGGGAAAAGTCGTTTAATACCTGGAGGAAGGTTAGTGCTGTCCCTCAATGGGACATGATGCAACGGGGAGCAGGACACATGGGAGCCAAGGGCCAGGTACTGAACTGGCCTGCAGGTTATGGGCTCTGCCCAGGGCCTCCACTTGGCAAGGGGAGAGCTGCCAGCGACCCTTCCCAGCAGCTCAAGGCTAGGAGCTCCTGAGCCAGGCAGATGAGCAAGGAGCAAGGTTGTGATAGGGATGTTTTATGTGAAAAGGAAAATCTCTTTTGTGGAGGTGGATTGTGCCCCAGACATTTGCTCATTTATTCCTCGAATACTGACTAAGCACCCAGTCAGAGGTGCAGGGCCTCTTCTAATGCTCTGGCTATAGTGAGGGAGGCAGAGAGTACGTGGGTAAATAGCCAGTTTCTGAGAGAAGCTCAGGTCACTGTAAGTGCCCTGAAAAAATGTGGGTCTGCTAGGAAAGGAAAGGACACCATCCCTAGGCAGTCAGGGAAGGCCTCCGGGAAGAGATGTTTGAGCCAAGGCTTTAGAAAGAGGCAAAAGTGTAAAGATCTGGAGGAAGGGTGTCCCAGGCTGGGACAGGGTGAAATGGGGCTGAGGAGGTGAGAGGTGGGCAAGGTATTTGGCAGGCTGAGTCTGGGGGTGCTGAATTCAGCTCTCAGGGCTGAATTAGCAGTTTTTGGGAGGTTTTACTGATTTATTCTTTTAAAGATCTTTCTGACCATTGTGGGAGAAGAGATTCAGGGTAAGTGTGGGACCTGCTCAGCCCTACACAGGACACCCCACAGGTGACCCTCTGACATCACATGTTGGGGGACTGGCTTAAGTGAGTTGGGTGACTCACAAACCCAGAAGCAGATTTGAGAGGTCCTGCACAGGTCCCAACATGGGTGCCTCCACAGGACAAGAGCTGGAGGTGCACACACAGGCCAACTACTTAGATGTGCTCAGATCCTTCTCCCTAAACCACACCCCTGCGGGCATCTTTAGCAGAGGGTTAGCAGCAAGAGGCCACTCTGAATTAAAATCTAGAACTCACAGAGCGCTTGGGTTTTCTGTTGTCGGGCACTATACTTTACAATGATAACTCCTCATTTACAGTTCACCACGGCCTTTGAGCCCAATACTATTATTATCCCCATTTGACAGATCAGGAAACTGAGACCTGGAGAGCTTGCTCAAAGTCAGTTAGGAAGAGCCAGGATTTGAACCAGAGGCACAGAACAGGCAGCCCACACACTCAACTCAGAATGCTGTGCTCTCTGCGCCTGCTGGAGGGCTGAGCTAAATCGCATACTGACTGGCTCCCACATCAGGACATGGGTGGCTCCACTGTGATTCACATTTGACTTTTTCTTGGACCAAGCTTGTTCACCTGCATTATCATAGCAGTTACACGCTGATTTTCTACAATGTTCTTGCCATGAGCCATTGAACTGTCCTACGCCGAGAACGTGCCAAGAGGCAGTATAGTGTTGGTCATCAGCCCAGGCCTGGTCTCAAGTCCAGCTCTGAAAGTCCCATGCGTACTCTTGGGAAAACTACTTCACTTCCGTGGGGCCCATCTATATGATGTCATAAAAAACAGTGCTTAGCCCCTCAGATGATACTGTTACAGCCTCCTTTCTCCAGGGGCAGGAATGCCCTTCTGGTCGGCTGGCCCACAAGGCTTTTTCTCGCTGGCCTAATCTGATGGTGGAATCTCTGCCTTGACTGCTGTTGTCCATCTACTGCTGGAAAGTAACCTCCTAACCGTGGTCCCCCCTTTGCATGACTGTCTATGCTCTGTGTAGCCTTTGGTATGGCCTGCTTACTGGGTGACCTACGAGGTGCCCTTATACCTCTTTTGCCGGCTGCCTGCTCCTTTGACCTCTTACCCTAGAGATCAGAGGTCAGCAAACAGTTCTCTGAGGCAGTTCCCAGTTTGTTCACATCACAACACACAACTGTTTTACACTGCGCACATACATTATGGCCACCCTGTACATACACACACGTACACACATTTGTCTCTATTTTTATACTCCCCTTTATCAAAAGGTAACATATTACAATTTTTTTCACTTAGTGATACATCTACATCAGAAAACTGCATAATAAATATAAAGAAAAAGCAAACTAGTAAAATTCAGAGTAACTGAATGGGCAGGATGATGTTATTTGGCTGAAACCAAACTTTAAAAAATTTTTTTAATGTTTTTTATTTTTTGAGACAGAGTTTCACTTTGTTGCTCTTGGTAGAGTGCCATAGCTCATAGCGCCTCAAACTCTTGGGCTCAAGTAATCCCCTAGCCTCAGCCTCCCAAGTAGCTGAAACTACAGGTGCCTGCCACAGTGCTTGGCTATTTTTAGAGATGGGGTCTCACTCTCGCTCAGGCTGGGCTCAAACTCATGAGCTCAGGCAGTCCACCTGCCTCGGCCTCCCAGCGTGCTGGGATTACAGGCATGAACCATCACGCCTAACCCTAACACTGCTGCTTTTAACAAGGTAGGACCACTGAGATGGGCTCTCTTTTTGAGTCTAACGTGTGTGAGAGTGCTGCCAGGTGCTGGGGATGACTCAGTCCTCCCCACTTCTCTCTGAATTACTGCAGTACTCTGTTTGCACAGTGGACTGTTACATCATTTAGGCTTCACTTGGCTTCAACGCATCATTTACACATTAAATCCTCCTCTGTTCTTGTTAGCCAGCAGCAATTAAAAAGGGCTGCTTGATGCCAACACAGTCATAAACACAAATGCAAACTTGAGCAGTGAAATCCTGTGTCAACAATAAACTGTAAGGTGGTCAAGCTGACTACGGTGATAATGAAAATAGTGATGGCCAACTTGCGATGCATTAACAACAAGCTTAGCACTTCACATGCAAGGTCTCATTTAATCTTTCTAGCACTACCCATTTTGTAGATTAGAATATTTAGTCTTAGAGGGATTAAATGACTTGCTTAAGGTCACACTTATAGGAACTGGTAGTCAGAATTTGAACTCAAATCTATCCGAACTCAGGGACCACAAAGAGCTGTTGGTGAGGGTGGAGACCTTACTGTGCTCTTTGCCATTGATTTCTGGCCATAATTGCTCCCCTTGGTCAGGCCCTTCTGGGCTGGGCTGGGCAAGATATGTGGGGTCTAGGGCAGAGAGTAGAAGGGGAACATTGTGGTCACGGTCCCTATGGGGGACCGAGGGATCGTCTCCCTGAGTTCTGGGTTAAAGTGCTCTAAGCCTTGCCAGGTGACCCTGATTCCTCTCTCCCAGTATCAAAGTGAATAAACTCACACATGCCAACAATACCATTTGGAAGACAGCGATCCGTGTCCGTGACTGTAACAATGACACACTGTCAGGTCCTGGCAAACAGCTAAGAGCTTTGCATGTTCCTGCAGAGTCACTGGCTGATTGAGCCAGGCTGGGCTGGGCGGTGCTTGTGATGAAAGCGCAGGCTTGTGGCCCTTGTCCCCCTGCAGCCTTCCACCTTGTTCCCCTTCTGCTCCTACTCACTTCATTTCCCACCTCCTCTCCGGCACTGCCATTTGATCATTCCCTGTCCTGGGCCTGTCCTTATCCCTTGGTGGAGCCTGAAGCTGTAGCTCCCACCCCAGGGGAGAGACACAGGGTCATGCAGGCCTGGGGCTGGTGCAGCGTCTGGCCTTCACATGTTCCTAGGCAGCAGGTGGACTCATGCTTCCATACCAAAGACGATGACCCAGTGGTGTCTAGAGGGAGCTGGCTGCTACCTTCTTTAACAGTAGCCCCAGGGTGGGGGTTAGCCCTCAAGGATTAGGAAGATGGAGGCCAACCAGGCACCTGGGGACTGACTCACCGTCTTCTATGCCCTGGCACTTCAGACCTGCCAAAGCCCCTCTCTTAGTAAAGATTCCCAGAGAAGGCACACACAGCAGGGTGACACCTTCCTTTCTTGCCCCTTTCTCGATCCAGGCCTGGGGACAGGAACCCACCCCCACCTCCCCCACCTCCCCCACCCCCCAACCCAGGCAGCCCAGCCCTTTCTGCTAAGTTTCTTGTCTCATAAAGGTGATTGTAAAAACCAAGACCCGCCTGCCTTTCGGTCCAGGTAATGTGCCAGGTACTACTTGGGATCCAGCTGTGGGATCCACGGTGCAGTTCCCAGTATGACCTTCATCTGACTCACCATGATTGCATGAGTATTTGGGTATTCTCATTCTTCATCTGGGTTTGAGCTTCTACTAGAAGTCCACCTTTCCTATGTAAAGAATTTGATTTCTTGGATTATAGAAGCTGTACCTATGTAAGTTCCACCAGCCTGACCCCACGCCTCCCTCATCTCATTCCCGTAACCTATCACCTGGGTCACTCTGCCCCAGCCACACTGGCCTCCCTGCTTGTCTGCACCCTACCCCACCCCACTGTGCTCCTGCCACAGGGCCTTTGCATGACTACTGCCACCTGACCTTTCCTCCATGACACCCACTTGCCTTTTGGGGACTTTTCTAGGATGTCACTTTTACTGGCTATAATATGTAAAAATGAAAACCACCCTTTTCCTCCCGCTCCTTGCTTCATTTTTTCACTATAGCACTTTTCACTGTTGGACAAACTCTGTTTTCATTTGTTTGCGTGTTACATACATTTCTTCCCCTACTCAAAGGTCAGGCCCATGCAGGCAGGCAGACGTCTGTGTCTCTTTCCCTCGCTGCTGTGTCTCTAATGGCTGGACAAGCGCCTGGCACCCAGCAGGTGCACCAGCAATGTTTGTTGAATGAATGATTTCACTGTAGAAACTTGACTATACATAAAAACACAAATAAGAAATGAAAGATGGGCTCAGCGCCTGTGGCTCAAGTGGCTAAGGCGCCAGCCACATACGCCTGAGCTGGTGGGTTCAAATCCAGCCTGGGCCTGCCACACAACAATGATGGCTGCAACCAAAAAAAAAATAGCCGGCCGTTGTGGCGGGCGCCTATAGTCCCAGCTACTTGGGAGGCAGAGGCAAGAGAATGGCTTGAGCCCAGGAGTTGGAGGTTGCTCTGAGCTGTGATGCCACAGCACTCTACCCAGGGCAATAACTTGAGTCTCTGTCTCAAAAAAAAAAAAGAAAGAAAGAAAGAAATGAAAGATGGCTAGAACGTCTATCCCTTCCATCAAGCCCCTGGAGGCATTCAAGTGTGCAAGTGGAAGCTGAGCTGTGGCCAGTGTGGGGCGGGGCTGCAGAAGGGACATGTGTACCAGGTGGGGCACAGTTGTGGGGCCTCCCATTTTCCTACTCTAAGGGAAGTTTGTGATCTCACAAAACACTTCCCTTCTCACCCAAAGTCATTCTCAGAGACTTCTAGAACCCCTGACCAACTCTTTCCAGCACAGGGCTTTTCCCTCAGCCCTTGGCATGGATGAGGAGCCCCATAGCCCAGGGAGGAGGCCTGGATCACAGGGTGGAGCAGATCACCCATCAGGAAGAGTGGGGCAGAGCCCTGGTCTATGTAGCAAACAGTGACAAAGGTGGGGTGAAGCCATCTGGACACTTACTGGCCTGGGCTGAATGTCAGGCAGTCCCTGTATCCTCAGTTGTGTCCCCATCTACCTATTGCAATGTCTGGAATGTCACCATTACTGGGCCTTCAGTTTCTGTTTTGTTTTTTTTTTTTTTTTTGAGACAGAGCCTCAAGCTATCCCCCTGGGTAGAGTGCCATGGCATCACAGCTCATAGCAACCTCCAACTCCTGGGCTCAAGCGAGTCTCCTGCCTCCGCCTCCCAAGTAGCTGGGACC
>CAUYQV010194722.1:0-34874 GCA_963574575.1 Galagoides demidoff | reverse complement strand
CTCCTGCCTCCGCCTCCCAAGTAGCTGGGACCACAGGCGCCCGCCACAACGCCCGGCCATTTTTTGGTTGCAGCCGTCATTGTTGTTTGGCGGGCCCGGGCTGGGGATTCGAACCCACCACCTTAGGTGTATGTGGCTGGCACCTTAGCCAATTGAGCCACAGACGCTGAGCCAGGACACCTGTTTTTGACCAGAAAGAGACTGCTGTGGGAGATACCTGCCTCGAATGTGCCCCTATTTAACTCAATCTTTTCCAGCTGGTCTGGTGGGACAAAAGCAGGAGGAGCTGCAGACTGTATGGGAAAATGTCACTCTTGTGCCCAAGGCATTTGAGACAGAGAAGCAGAGAGCAGGCCCCGCCTGGAGAAGGCTGCCCTAGGCAAGTTTAAACTTCAGAAAACAGGTGGGCAGAAGGCTTTTCCTGAGCCCCAAACCACAACTACGTGGACACACACTCAGTTCTGAAAGTTCTTTATTCAAGCAGTAATAGAACTTGGCAGAACTTTCTGAAGGAAGATTGTCCCCAGAAAGCTGAGAGTGGGCCCTGGGAGGGGAGGCAGAGAGCAGTGGGGATTGGTGGTGACAATAAACAACAATATCATGGAAAGTGATGATGACGATGTTAAATATTACTTTGGCCCAAGACCCTGGCTTTTGTTAGAGGCCCATAGCTAAGTGACCCCTATAGGCCACGTGGGGACTCCTGCCTGGCTCTGAGGCATCAGCTCTGTGCTCTCTTGGGCCATAGGGTGCAGGGACTCACCTTCAGGATGGGAGCCAGGAAGACAGAGATTCCTGTCAGGATGAAGACGATGATGCCTGTCACTCTCTGTTCCCTGGCAGAGAAGAGTACAGGTCAGGGTGTCCCAGGAGATTCTCAGTGACCATTCCCAGCCCTCCTGCTCTTCTGTGGGTACCTGAAGCTGAGTCCAAGGCCATGGACTCAAGAGGCTTCTGCATTGACCTCTGGCTGGTTGACTGAGGCCCAGCTGACCCACATAGAACACAGGGCACCTCTGCTGGAGGTGAGGGCGTAGTGGAGGGACTGCGGGCAGGCTGTTCAGTGTGGCAGCTGAGAGCTAGGTGCTTGAGCCAGACTGACTTGGGTTGAGTCCTGGCTCTGCCACTCAGTAGTTGTGTGACTCTGACAGTCTTGAGCCTCAATGGAGATGATAATAGCACCTTCCTCAGGAGGTTGTCGTGAGGATAGATATGATATAAAGCGCTATGACCCTAACATCCTAACATTGTAGGATAGATAGGATATAAAGCACTATCACCCTAACAGCCTAACATTGTAGGATAGATATGATATAAAGCGCTATCACCCTAACATCCTAACATTGTAGGATCTCACTTTTATAGGGTATGGCTATGGGGGAAGGGGGCTGGCTGACTGCACAGGAGGGATTGGGGCTGGAGGGCAGGCAGGTTTGTGCTCAGGCCCATTTACAACCCAGGCTGAAGCCCCAGATTGCTTAGGCCCAGCCACTGGGGCCAGGATTCTGAGGTAGAGGACACTGCCCTGACCATCCCTGAGCCCTAGACTCAGGCAAGAAAACCTTAGTTGGGCTGAGTGGTCCAGATACTCCCAGGTAGCAGGGAGAAGCTCTTAGGACAGCCCTTTAGGAGAACTTCCAGTGTTGTCATGCGCCAGAGTTCTTAAGGGGCAGAAGGTACATGTCCCTGCCTGCCTTGGGGCACAAGAGGAGAGGCCACAGCATGGGGAGTGGGAGCTTTCAGGAGGCCTGGAGATTGGGCAGGCCCCAAATCTGCAGGAAGGTCTTGGGGTACCTGGCCCTGGAGATCTTGAAGAAAGACAAAGGCAGGACAGTAAGAGGCCCTGGGGGACTTTGAGTGTCCCATCAGGTGACAGTCTGGTGCTCATGCATGTATGTGTATGAATGCGGGTGTACTGGGGGGCTAGTAAGGGAAAAGGACCACTTAATGAGGTTCGTACCTACTTTCCTCCCTTCAAGGATCTCACTCCTACCCCTGTGGTTCCTGATCTGTCAGACGGGGGCCCTTTTAACCCAAACACTTTGATGATAAGGAAAGCTACATCCTGTCCCCACCTTTCACCCCTCCCCAGGGGATCCCTGGGCCCTGATGCCTCCTACCTGACCCCCAGGAACTGGGGCTGCTCGCCTGGGGCACTGGTCTCTGTCTCCATTTTGAGGCTGTCGATGTGAGCGATGGAGATGACTGTGGCAGCCACATACCAGGGGAGCCCCATAAAGGAGCACAGGGCCATGAGGATGCCCACCCAGAACAGGTCCAGGTGGTAGCCGGCAGCCTTCTGCAGGGGGTGGCAGGAAGAGGGATGCTTCTGGGGAGCTTGTTCCTCCCCAGGAAGCCATTCTATGGAACATGGTTCCAGGGCTCCCCTTGCCTTCCAGAGGGTGCTGTGAGGGGGGTCCACCCTGGGGTGCTCTGGCCTCATCATCCCATCTAGGAGGCTGAGCAAGGTAGGCTTACAGGTAATAGAGGGGAAGGATGTTCAGCCTGGGAGGGTCCTGAGTTTGGGTCCCTGGGGAGAAGGACCCCCACCTCGTGGCCATAGTATTTCTTTAGTTCCTGAATAAGGGCCCAGGGAGGGAGGCCTGAGGCCCAGCCTAGAGCAGTCCAGATTGGGAGGGGAGCTGGGGTAGCTTGAGTTTTCTCAGACCCAGAGGCAGGAGAGGCTTAGGAAGTTTCTCTGCCTCAGGGCTCCAGGCCCACCCCTCTTCACCAACTGCTCAAGTTCTCAAGTTCATGTCCTGAGGTGCTCAAGCTAGAGGGTCACTTTAGGAGGGGCAGAGGGCCTGTGCCGCACAGCTGAGGACTTTGTCCTGGTCCTCAGATCAAGTTACCCTGGCCCTGTTGGCCTTACCCACACCTGGAGGTCACAATGTCCCTTCATTCCCACCCTGGCACACCAAGTGGGAACTCCCGTCTTCAGCTCTTTTATTTTCCTGGCCCAAAGCATTGAAAGGAGCATCATCTCCCTCCTCCGTTCCTTTTGTCCTTGTGGGAAGAAAGAAATGTGCCTCTGTGCCCAGCACCAGTCTTACCTTCAGCTTATTTTCCTTCCGGTTGACAATGACAGCTGTGATCTGCTGGTCCATGAAGATCAGGATGGTCACCAGCAGGGCAGGCAGGATGCTCGCAGGGTACACCCACCATGGGTTCTTCCCAAAGGGAGCCACGAACCAGCCTCGGTCAGGCCGTGTGGGCTGAGCAGGAGCAAATGGAGGGGCTCTGTCCTCTCTCCCTTGTCCCAGGGCACCTGCTGCCCAGCCCGCTCTCCCGCCTCCTTTTTGGGCTGCTTTACCCTTAAACAGATTAGGCATCTGCAACTTTAGAGACTGTGGAAGCAGACAGATGCAGGAAGGACTATGAACACAGATGGTGTCTGTGGAACTAAGGTGATAATTTATGGCTACAGCCCAAGGATTGCTTGGGAAACATAGGTGTGGCTCAGATGGCAGCCAGGAGTGAGTGTGCAGTCACTAGCTGCAAGATACTAAAAAGCAGAAATGAGGCCCTCCAGGCAAGAATAGAGTCTGATGGCCCCAGTGCCAGCTGCTTCTGCCTCTCCTGAGTCACTTGTCTGGAGTGCCTGATAGATTGTAAAACACTGACCATCATTTCAGACCTGAGGGTTGAAAATAAAGGATCATCTGTGCAGAAGCTGGGCTGAGCTTATGTTTTATTTTATTTAAGAGAAAGAGGTAATTTCATTTCAAGACCAATATGAGTTGTATGGGTTGTGTTTAAGTTACTGAGGAGAGCCCTGAAATATCTTGAGGGTCAAGAACTCAAAGACAGGGAAAATAAATTCTAGAATCTGGACTCAGCACCCTTGAGAGGTAGTGCTCTCATGAGAGAGCAGGGCTCCAGCTTAGCGATAAGCAAGTAGCACAGACTCTGGACTAGTAAGTAGTTTCCAAAGCAGTGGTTCTCAAACTTGAGCTTGCCCCAGTATTACTTGGAGGGTTCGTTAAAATGCCAATTGCTGAGCCTGGCCCCCAGCATTGGTGATTCTGAAGTAGGCTGAGAATTTTACTTCTAACTAGTTCCAGGGTGAGGATGTGAAACTGGCCCAAGGACCACACTTTGAGAATCACTGTTTTAAGGCTCACTTTAAAGGATCATTTTCAATAGATCCCCATTCGGCCTGGCTTATAGACTGCCATGGGTCAGGGAATTGGGAGACCTTCAAGATGCTTTGGCTGGGCTGGAGGATGGATTCCAGCACCTTCCCCACCCTGTGGTTACAGAGCAGGATTTTATTGTGAATATGTCCCCATCACCACCTCAAAGGACCAGTGCTTGGGAGGCTGTGTGCAGAAAGGGGTGGACACACACTGAGAAAACTCTCTCTCTTGGCTGAGAGGAGGAAGTGTGATGAGCACAGAGGGGAAAAGACCTGGGTGTTGGGACCTGAGTATGAGCAGGGGTGAGAAGCAAACCTTGATGACACTGGGAACGTGCAGCTTGGGGGTTTCCAGGCCAAAACAGGCATCAATTCCACAGAACAGCAGGATGGAGAAAACAATGGAAAAGTCAGCTACCAAGGCCCGGACCTGCAGGAAGAAGATGAGCAAGTGAGTGATGCCCTCACCCACTGAGCTACGGGTGCTGCCATTAATAACAATTTTAAAGGGGAGGGCATGGTGTGATGCTTTTTCGATCTTTTTAGAGAAGGCAAGGGGTTTTTTTTTTTTTTTTTTTGAAATAGAATCTTGCTTTGTCACACAGGCTGGAGTGCATTGGCATCATTATAGCTCACTACAGCCTCAAACTCCTGGGCTTAACTGATCCTCCTCTCTCATCTTCTCAAGTAGTTGGGACTACAGGTACATGCCTGTATCCACATCTGGATAATTTATAAATTTTATTTTTAACCTATGGGGTCTCACTATATTGCCCAGGCTGATTTTGAACTCCCACCTCAAATAGGCTTCCCGCCTTGGGCTTCCCAAGGGTTGAGATTGTAGGCATGAGCCACCGTGCCTGGCCCAGAGAAGGCAATTTGAAGTGCAGAGGCAAGCGACAGCACATTGACTGTTCCCTGCACTGCCTACGTCCCTCTAAAATTGTTGTTAAAGTAATATATTTAATTGATTAAAAACTCACATGTATAAAAAGACAGTGGAAAGTAAAGTCCCCCACTTCCCTTTTCTTCACTCTAATTCCACCTTCCATATATACCATTTATGTCTGTTTGATATTAGTTGTTCTAGTGGTTTCTTCCATGTCATTAACTAATATGCTTATACTTCAACATTTTTATTTACTAATTTAAGGCATTACCTATTGATAATTATTTACACTATCCTTCCTGCCCTTTCTTTATTTCCAACCTATGGGTTTCCTCTGGACTTTCAAGTTACATAATCAAACTTGTCTTTCCATTAACATTTGCCTATCTCTCCCCTTCTCCATTGTGTCAGGTGAGGACTGCTGCCCCATCCTTTCTGTCACCCCTCTCCTCTCCCTTCCATCCTGTCCCTGCAATACTTCCACTTCGATGTTTACATTGTTGAAGATGAGAATACTCATGTTCTGTTCCTTAAACACAGGACTCGTGTTTTTTATCTATCAGTCAATTCTAAAAGTTGTAAATCAATAACAGCTTGAAACATGATGCTCATATAAATATTGGCAGAACCAAGTAGTGTGCTAGGTTTACATTTCTTTTTCTGCAATATTCCTAGCATGTAGATCAAAAAATTATTAAGTTAAGCCATATGAATTTGCCAGTTGTGTAAGTCAAAACAGTCAAATACATGTAGAGGCAATTTCACCTGGTCCAACCCATCGAGAGAGTGCCAGCTGCTTTCTAAACTGGATGTACCTTTTTTTTTTCTTTTGAGATGGTCTCAGTCTGTCACTCAGGCTAGAGTGCCATGGCATCAGCCTACCTCACAGAAACCTCAAACTCTTGAGCTCAAGCAATCCTCCTGCTTCAGCCTCCCTAGTAGCTGGGACTATAGGCACCCATCACAACACATGGCTACTACTTTTTCTATTTTTAGTAGAGACAGGGTCTTACTCTTGCTCAGGTTTGTGCCAGAGGTCTGACCTCAAGAGATCCTCCTGTCTTGGCCTCCTAGAGTGCTAAGATTACAAGTGTGAGCCACTGGATGCACCTTTTTACTCTCCTATCTATCCATTCACCTCCAACACTTGGTATTCCAAGACCATTATCTGTTCACCAGTCTGATGGGTATAAAATGGTGTGTGGCCTTTCTCTGGAGCACTAAATTCCAGAGGCAACCAAGATATTTTTAAGTAATTTGAAGGGAAAAAGTTGGTAACACAAGAATTGCACACTATGTGTTGTCCTGTAGGCAACAGATAAACATTTTCAGACATTCAGAGTCACTGCTCTAGAAATTTTACATAAGAGGAGACTTAGGGATATGATCTGGTTGGAAGTGGAGATGAAAGAAGAGGACTATTCTTAAAGATGCATTTGTATTGTAGGTACTCTGTCCTTAGTTTATATATTGCAAAGCTTCCTAAAAAGATTTTTACTCAGGCGGCGCCTGTGGCTCAAAGAGTAGGGCGCTGGCCCCATATGCTGGAGGTGGTGGGTTCAAACCTAGCCCCAGCCAAAAAAAAAAAACGATTTTTACTCAGTATTTTAAAAAAATGATGGTAAAAATTTAACTATTCATATCAAAGACTTTATTCTTATTATTATCCGTATTAGCAGTGGTAATAGTTACTTAAAACCGCTTTAGGAGAGTGTTCCTGGGGTTTATGGCAGGAGTTGCTAAAATTTTTCTGAGAGTCTCTTCCTAGGACATAACCAATGATCAAGTATGAAAATGCTGGGAGATTTTTTTGTAAATTAAAAAAAAATTGAAATAGCAAATTTTTTTTTAGAGACAGGGTCTTACTCTGTCACCCAGTCTGGACTTCAGTGGTATAATCATAGCAACCCCGAACTCCTGGGCTCAAGTAATATCCCTACCTTGGCTTCCCAAGTAGCTGGGACTACAAGCATGTGCCACCACAAGTGGGTAATTTTTACCTTTTTTTTTTTTTTTTGAGCTGGGTACTTGGCTATGTTTCCCAAGTTTATCTTGAACTCCTAGACTCAAGGAGTTGGCTTCCCTAAATGTTGGGATTATAAGGATGAGCCACCAGTCCTGCCCCAGGTGCTATCTCGATTAATAAATGTTATATTTCAGTCACAAACAGGCAGTATTTAGAAAAATCTCTAAGTACCTAGGAATAAATCTAACAAAAATTGCTCAAATCCTCAAGACCAAAACCTATAAAACATTATGGAAAGAAAGAAGATCAAAATAAATGAAATGCACCATTTTCATGAATCAGAAGACTTAAAATTTGGAAGACATCAGTTCTTCCCAAATTTATATATAGTGTCATGATAATCCTATCCAAACTTCAAGAAGGTTGTATTTTGGTAAAATTAAAAGTGATTCTAAAGTTTGTGTAGGAATGTAAAGGGCCAAGCTTCTATTAAACAAGGGCAAAGAGGGAGAATTTAGTGTAAAAGATGAAAAGACTTACTATAAGTTAAGCAAAGACTATGATACTGATGTAAAATAAATCAATGAAACAGAATAAAGAACCTAGAAAGAAGGCAGTGCCTGTGGCTCAAAGGAGTAGGGCGCTGGCCCCATATGGCGGGTTCAAACCCAGCCCCAGCCAAAAACTTCAAAAAAAAAAAAAAAACCAGAAAGAGACCCTGTCATATAGGAACATTTGATATGGCAAAGGAAGTGTTGCAAAGCAGTGGAGAAAGAATTTTTTTCAGAAAAATACTGAAGAAATGGTTATTTATATAAAAACACAGTGAAACACTACCTCACATTATATATCAGAATCAGTTCTGATGGATTATAGATATAACATGAAAAACAATTAAAATTTTAGAAGATAACATCCTCTAAAACAGGAGAAATCTTCTGTTCAATACATTTCTTGAGGAATTTTGATATATTTGATCACAACAAAACTAAGAATTTCTGTTAGTCAAATGATACCATTAAAAATGGGAAAAATGCCACAGAGTGGAAAATGATGTTTGTAATATATGATCAAAAAAAGGTTTTTATCCAGAATATATAAATCAGAAAGACAAATGACTCAATAGTAAATAAACAAGAGATTTCAACAGACAATTCCAAGAAAAAAATCAAGTGGCCATATAGCTAATAAACACATGATAAGGCTTTCAACTTCACTGTCATCAAGGAAATGAACATTTTAAAAAATATAATGAGGTAACTACTATATAGAAACGCTAAAGAAAAAAGCCTGACAATACCAAGCATTGTTGAGGGTTCTGGTCAACAAGTGAACCTACTTCTGACCTCCTAGCAGGTCAGTGCCTGCAGGGAGCCCATCCTGTCAGTGGGAGACTCAGCAGGGCCTTCCTCAACAGTGATCACCGTATGTCCCCACCTAACTGCAAGTGAGCTTACCTTGGTAGGAAAATAGCGGCTGAATTTGAACTTCTTTAGCGTCAGGGTCATGGAGTATGTCCCAAAGAAAAGGATGAAGGACATGAGCGCCAGGTCTGGGATGTACTGGCAGGAATTCCCGAGCAGGCGCCCTCCGTAGCTCAGACACTCCTTCTTGCTCAGCAGGGACCAGTCCAGGGCTGTGAGGTTGAGGGGGTTGTACTTGGAGACCAAGCAGAGGAGAGAAAGAGAGTCAGGGCTTTCCCACTGGGTCAGCTGTGTCCTTCCCCCTGCAGTCCCCAGGCATCCCACACTCTGTAGCCCTCCTGTCCATGACAGTGCCCTCAGCAACAGAGTGATGTTTTTATGGGTAGGCTGGGTAGAGGAATGACAAGCTGGTGGTTCCCTAGGCAGATAAGGGGTGACACATGTTTCTTCATTGTATTCTAGGATGCGCTGCTCTGCCAGCAAGGAGCAGACTGCAGGGAGGATGCCCAAGCAGCAGCTCTGGCTCCTGCCAGTTACCCACAGGCCCACGGGTGCCTCCTTTCCGCAGTGTCTCCCATCTCTTCTCTCCCTTCGTCTCCTCTGTCACACCCTTCCACATATTGGGGCTCACTCCCTTGTCCATCCCCTCTTGGGTCATTTCTGCCACTTCCCTCCTACTGTCCCAATTGCCTAAAGTCCAGGGCATGCCCAATAATGAAATTTTGTATAGAAATTATGTATATACATACATAAATACATACAGACATATTCTTAAGACTAATGAAAGTTGGAAGAAAGGAGAATAACTTTTAATATACAGGATGTTCCAAAGTCTTCCTACATAAGAAAAATGAGCTCAACCTGCCTCTTCACATGGTTTTTTCCATCCTGAGATTTCTCTCAGGTTTCCAAGGGAATAAGCGCAGAAGCTGCAGGCCTGTTGAGGCTGAGTTCCCAGGACCTGCTTACTGTCACTTGCTCCCCTCCCTATTGGTCTAAGGGTGTAGCAACAGATCTCTTGGAACATGCTTCACCATGAGTGGGAGAGAAGACTTCTTGTGTGTATAGAATGAGATGGCCCACATGGGGGTGGGGGGATATATATATAGTTTGAGACAGATTCTCGCTCCATCGCCCTGGGTAGAGTGCCTGGGTGTCATCGTAGCTCATAGTAACCTCAAACTCTTGGGTTCAAGTTTTTCTCCTGCCTCAACTTCCCAAGTAGCTGAGACAACAGGCTCAGCCACCATGCCTAGGTAGTTTTTTCTCTATTTTTAGTAGAGGCAAGGGTCTCACTCTTGCTCAGGCTGATCTGGAACTCCTAAGCTCAAGCAATCCATCCACTTCAGCCTCCCAGAGTGCTAGGATTACAGGCATGAGCCACCGTGCCCGGCCAGATAGAAAATATTCTGTAAAATTTTGCAATGAATATTTTGTAAATCAAGGTACATTTAGCTGTAATTTTTTATTTTCCCTATGCATGGTGACTTTTGGGACGCCCTGTACATTAAAAAAATTAATGTGCACATGATCAGGAACAGCTATGGAATGAGATGCTTGCAACTGGTTCTAGTGAATGTTTGGACTGAGAACAGAGTGGTAGTTTGTTATAATACTGGTCCCTAGTGAACTGCACCTTCCCGTGTCCATGCTCCCTTACAGGGTGATACTGACAACCCTCCCTTAAAGGTGAAGTCTACTTTTCACCTCATGAATCTAGACTGGCCCTTGATTGGCTTAGACCAATAGGGAGGGGAGGAAGTGACAGTAAGCAGGTTCTAGGGACTCAGCCTCAACAGGCCTGTGGCTTCTGTGCTTATTCACTTGGAAACGTGAGAGAAATCTCAGGATGGAAAAAACCATGTGAAGAGGTAGATCAAGCCACCACTGCTGCTTCATTTGAGCCCAGGCCCCAGCAGACCTGCCAGCTGAATACGGCCACAGCAATGAGTCCAGGTGACCTGAGCAGAACAGCCAGCCAACCTACAGAATTATGAGCAATATATTTGCTGCTGCCTTACTCTACTATATTTAAGGGTGGTTTCTTATGCAGCAATAGATACAAGAAGTCAGGAGGCCAGAAACTATTCTTCATGGTGTGCTGCATAGAGCTGCTTTGTCTTCTAGGGCCCCAAATCCTTTGCCCCTCAATCACTAGAGCAATTTACCCCCTGCAGGGCAGCATTCCTCTGCTGCCCCCACTGGCCTGGCCCCACACCTCTTTCCTAACTTGTCTCTTGTCATGTCCTTGTTCAGTCCCCACCCTCACTCCTGTCTGGGCCTCCCTCCGTCCTCTGTACAGTTTTGTGCTTCTCCTCTGCCCTCTGCCTGTGCTATTATCTTGGCCTGGAATGTACTTTTCTTTGCAGAAACAAATTTTTTTCTAGCCTTGAAGAGTGGCTGGGATTCCACTTTTTCTGCAGGCTTTCCCTGACCTCTCCAGCTTGTCTCTTTTTGCCTTCAAGGTTGATGCACACGTTTGGCCTTTATTAGATGCATGGTGTGCTCTGCTTGTGCTGTTCCATGACTTTCCAGGGTCCTCGCCACAGGCATATGAAAGGCAAGTATGAGGATGGAGCCATATGGGTTTCCTACTTGCCTTTTTAGTCCTCAGTACACACAGCACCTTGCATGTAATAGGAATTCTGAAATAGGCTCTGGCTGATTTAGTTTTTCTCTTTCAGAATCTGATATTTGAAAAATTTTATTATTTATTTATTTTTGAGACAGAGTCTCATTTTGTCACACTCAGCAGAGTGCTAGGATGTCACAGCTCACAGCAACCTCAAACCCTTGGGCTTAAGCCATTCTCTTGCCTCAGCCTCCCAACTAGCTGGGACTATAGGTGCCTGCCACAATGCCTGGCTATTTTTAGAGATGGGGGTCTCTCTTTTGCTCAGGCTGGTCTCAAACCCATGAGCTCAGGCGATCCACCTGCCTCAGCCTCCCAGAGTGCTAGGATTACAGGCATGAGTCACCACGTCTGGTGAAAATTTTAGGTTAAATTGCCAACTGGGATGTATGATGGGTTACTTGCCTGTGTGGAGGTAACGTAAGAAGCAACCTCAGAGATGCTAAATACTCACAAATCTCCCCCAAGGCCAACCAAATGCTACTCTTGAGCTGGATTTGAACTTCCCATTATTAAGCCACTTAGGCTAGGACATCATTTCCTGAAGGCCATAGTCATCATTATCAGGAAGGGCAGACCAGATCTGGGGACCCCAGGGACTAAGGTGTGCAAAGGATAGATCAGATTCTTGAGTGGGGGAGGACTAATAAACCTTCTGGGGCTGGGAAGTGGCATTCTCAGGTGGGAATTTGGGGTCCTAGAAAGGGAAGAAAGATAATGGGAAGCTCTATTTATGTTTATTTAGGGCTTCCTTACAGCCCTAAATGAAACCATTTGTCATCGCCACCTCCCCTTCCTTTGTGTATCATATTTATACACAAGGATTTAACAGATAAGGCATGCTTTCACATGGGATGTTTACAGAATACTGTGCATTTACAAAGGTGACAGAAGGTCACTCTGCAGGTGACCATCAGGGTAGCTGGGGCTGGCCTCTATAAGTCTTGGTGGCCATAAGTTGATCTCAGTTTCCCAACTCTTTTCTCACTCCTTCCACAAACAAAAACATTTGAATGTCTGACTGAAGGGGAAAGGACTCACCAGAGAAGCGTTGGTGTTGGGTGCCAGCAGGGCTGAAGCATTGAACACAGTTGTATTCACTGCAGACGAGAGGGTCAAGGTCAGCTATTGCTGGGCCAGCCGGGAGTCTGCGTCCCCCTGGGCATCCTCCTCCCCACCTCCCCCCCTTCCTCAGAGCCAAAGTTGGCTTCCATCTTCACCCTCCTTACTTTCCCCAAGTTAGGGAAGGGTTGGTGGGGCAGAGCCCTGGCCCTGGCTCTGACAGAGCAGCTGAGGCATCCCAGGACAGCTCCTGCCTGCCAATGAATGCCATTTTAAAACAAAACCCCAAATGATGTATATGGTCCTTAATCAAAGACAAAGGAGTTAATAATGTGCCTTGTGAATCCCTGCTGGCCAATGAACCTGACAGTGCTGGGCTGTCAGGATTAAACATTATTTTCAAAGAACTTACTCTATGCCATGCACTACGCCAAACCCTCATTTGTTCCTGAGTCTCCCTGAAGTATCTCCATTATACAGATGAGGTAACTGAGGCCCAGAGAGGTTAAGTAGCTTGCCAAAGGTCACACAGCTCACACTTGGAGCCATGGTCCCAGCCCAGGCAGGCTGGCCCAGATCCTATAAACCTCCCAGCTGGGCACAGAGAGCTTCCTCATGCTATTCCCCTCTATAAAGTACCCTTCCTTCCTGCCCCTCTTCATATGTGCTTTTTTTAAGGTCCACTAAGCCAGTGAGAATTTGTTGGCTTTGAAATTATCGTCTCTAATTTATCCCTTGAATGCAAACTGAGGAAAGTTAAACCAGATTCTCTACCAGGTGCAGTGGCTCACACCTGTACTCCTAGCACTCCAGAAGCCCAAGGCGGGAGTTTGAGATCAACCTGAGGAAGAGCAAGACCCCCGCTCTACCAAAAAAAAAAAAAAAAAAATAGAAAAATTAGTCAGGCATCATGGTGGGCACCTGTAGTCCCAGCTACTCAGGAGGCTGAGGCCAAAGTTTGAGATTGCAGAGAGCTACAATGATGCCACTGCACTCTATCCTGGGGTGGTAGAGCGAGATGCTGCCTCCAATACATACATAAATAAAAACCCAGGTTCAAGACCTGAAGGAGAATCAGAAGCCCAAAGGTGCTGCTCTGAGCTATTCACTCTGCATCCCGTGCCAGGCACTTCCCTTACCTGGCCTCAGTGTCCCTCACTGTGATGGAGCATATGAGGGTCCCTTCAGGGGCCAAGAGGAGAGTTAAGAGGAGTCACACTCACTGACTCCTCGGTTTGTTTGTTTGTTTGTTTGTTTCTTTCTTTCTTTCCTTCCTTCCTTCCTCTCTTTCTCTCTCTCTCTCCCTCCCTCTCTTCGTTTGTTCCTTCCTTCCTTCCTTCCATCTTTCCTTCCCTACTTCCCTCCTTTCCTCCCTTCCTCCTTTCCTTCCTTCCTTCCTTCTTTTCTCCCTTCTTTCCTCTTTTTCTTTTTCTTTTCTTTTTTCCCTTTTTTTTTTTTTTGATGGAGTCTCATTCTGTTGCGCAGGCTAGAGTGGCATGGCATCATAGGTCATAGCAACCTCAAATTCTTGGTCTCAAATGATCCTCTTGCTTCAGCCTCCAAAGTAGATGTAACTACAGGCAAATGCTACTTTGCCCAGCTAGATTTTCTACTTTTGGTAGAGACGGGATCTCACTCTTGCTCAGGCTGGTCTCGAACTCCTTAGCTCAAGGGATCCTCCCACCTTGGCTTCCCAGAGTGCTGGGATTACAGGTGTGAGCCACAGTGCCTAGCCCCTATTCTCATTTCACATGACCCTTCTGCTCCCCGCATCTGCTCTCTCTTCTGCCTTCCTCACTCCTAACTCATAGGGCCAGGCTTTCCAGGTATGCAGACACTCAGAAAGAACCAGGCTTTGGAGGCCCCCTGCTTTCCCTTTCTCCTGAGCTACAAGGATAGAAGCAAGGGCGCTCCTCCCCTTCCTTTTCCCAGCGAAGGCAGACTCTGCAGTTTCCCTGCAGCAGTTCTGGGTAGGGAGGGGGGAGGAGGCCCACTGGCCATTTTGTTAGGACCAAGACTGAAATATGTTGCAGGCCCCATTTGGCTCCTGCTAGTTGGCTAGAAACCCAGAAAGAAGAGGTTGTTGATCTTGGGGCTTCTCCCAATCTCTAGCAAGTCATCCCACTCCTGCTGATGGCATCACAGGGCCCCTCTATGCCATTCCCTTCTGGGCCATCTGGGTGGGGCTGGGTGGTGAAGGCATTCAGTTTTGAGACCAGGAAGAATATTCCTAAAGTTGCTACAAACCCAGAGGTTTGTTAGGATTGTTTTGAAGATGGCTTCACTTATCAGAAATCAGGGACATCAGCTGTCTTTCCTCACATTACTGACCACAAGAACATGATGTTCAATTAAGGGCAGAGACGGAGAAGCTGGGCAAGAAGCCCAACTCAGGGCCACCCACTCAAGTGCTAGAGAATTCCTGGCTGATGTTTGAACCTCGGGACTTCAGAAGTGTTTCCACTACCCAACATTTTCATTGGACCAGACATTCCTTTCATATCTTCTGCTTAGGCTTATTGATTCTTTTATATTGAGAAGTTTGTACAGTTTATCTGAAAGCCATTTGAGATGAACATGGAAGAAATGTAACATGGGATATTCCAGAAACTTTCGAAATATCAAATATTTAAAAATTTTTGTGTTTACAAAGTGGTACTCACTTGGGGTTGAAAGCAGCCAAATCAATGTGTGCAGCGTTCATGAACAGAATACAAATCAGTTACAATGGAAACAAAATTAAATATAAGAGAGAGTGGTGAAGACTGACAAAGAGTGAGTATGCCATAGTGAGACCAGGCTTTGCGAATATGGAACAATCAATAAGCAGGCGGTCCATAGACTGGGAAAGATCCTTACACCACCCCCAACCCCTCTCCTCAGTATCCCAAATATCTAGCATTTGCCATATTCTCCTAATCAAAACTAACTTGTACTGGTTTCAGCTCCTCTATTCTCTGTGAAGAAATTGGAAACCTAATCTTACTGGGGTTAATGGCTAATAGTGGCTCAGTATTACTAATCAGCAGTTCGATTGAGCAGGGGTTCTCAAACTTGAAAGTGCATCAGAATCACTTGAAAGGCTTTTGGACATACAGATGGTCGAATCCTACCCCAGAGTTTCTGATTCAGAAGTGGAGTGGGGGCCCCAGAATTTGTATTTCTAACAAGTTGCCAGATGCTGCTGGTCTGGGGGCCACACTTTGAGAACCATGCCAATAGCATGACCCAAAGACTAAGGTGACATCAGGCACCTGGGCAAGGCCAGAGGGGAAGCTATCTGGGAACAAGTGGCTTTATTATACTCCTCAAACCTTACCTTCTATGCTCCTATTTCCCCTGTGCCTAAGGCACCCCAGCTTTGGTTTTTCCTGTGGATGAATTATTCCATGTAACTCCAGAGTTTGGACTGTTTCTAAAAGAGATCAAAGACCTGTGCTTCTAGAAGACATGTTTGGGAAAACTTTGTGTTCAGTGCAATGAACCCACAGCCTGGGAGGCACAAGCAGTGAAAGGGAGTGCTCTGATGGGTGCTGGCCCACAGAGGCAGGATTCGCCCCAGGCAGAAGGGAAGGGCCTATGGGGAGGCTCTTCCTGCTCTGGGCAAACAACATGCCCTGGCTTAGGACAAAGGGTAGCTTCACCTATCACTGGATTTTAATGGAATAACTTAAAATTAATGATGGAAAAAATTAAGTCTAAATAGACTTCTTTATAAAATCAGTACTGCAACAGAGGAAGAGAGATACAGTGACAACTCAACTCCTTGCACAGGCCTGGGCTAAAGTAGGGCACATAATAATTGTACAACAAATGTTTAGAATGGCTTGTGATGAATTTTTTATCCATGGTAATGTATTAAGGGGCTGAACAACCCAATATCTACCTATTTCCTCCAACTCAACCTGGGTCTAGATCTGAAAACCTCACAAGAGTCCTATAGGATGGGCAGGAGCACCATTGCTACCACTCTTTTATGGCTTGGGAAATGGAGGTTCCGTGTGATCTTGGGTGGTGTCTGGACCTCAGTTTGCTCTCTGTGAGTCCAAGCTAGTGGTGCCTGGATATGTGTGTATGAATCTCCTGTTCTTGCTTTGTAGCATCCCTGGCAACCTGGGAACATCCTACAGAAGGCTCTTGGGGGCATGATGATGACGGTGAAGGAGGCCAGGAGTTCAGACACTATGGGAAGCTTTAACATTACAGATGACGTTTTTTTTGGCCAGAAAGGAACTCCACAGGAATGGCACAGTTATCAGGTTGGCCAGTTCACCAATTTAGCCTCCCACCCAGTGTGGGGATCCTTTTTACAACATCCTCGGCAGATGGACATCCAGAGTGTGTCTAAGTGACTTGTTACTAGCCAAGGGGGCTGAGACTTCTCATGGTGGTAATTCCACCACTGTAGGTTCTTAAATTCAGCCAGCATCTGGCTCCCTGGAGCTTCTATTCCCCATTACCTGTTCTGTTCTACATCTCGTGGTTACTGAGGGTGAATGTGTCCTCTCCATGACATAACAGTCCTTCTCTCGCATCCCAAAGAGGCTGAATAACGCCAAGTTCTCCAGCTATTCTTGAAATGGCATGGTTGATGGACCCTCTACCTGCATGTGTTCCCATGTATAGGGATGTTCATCTATCTGGTATGGTCTTGCTTTACAAGATGTGTGGCCCCACTGGCAGCACAGTGATGGGCAGAGCTCATTGTAGCATGTACTATGGAGTTGGGAGGCTTTACACACTATGGGTCTCCCTCTGGCCTGGGCAGTACTTCTGACAGATATGTGGCCTCCACATCACCCCACACCAAGGCAAAGTGGCCTACTTCTTCCTGGGGTATACCCATGGTGTCCTGATTATAAACCTGGATGTGAGTATTGTGACTCTTATGAGATCTTCTGTCCCCTGGCTTCCTTCGGAAAACGGGGTTTAAGACCCTGCACTTGCTCCCTTGGAGCAGTGAGCCCTGGGCTGAGCAGCCCTTCCCATATAGGCTCAGCCTCCTGCATTTGAGTAGAGAACTGTGGTGGGGTAGGGAAGCAGGTGGAAGGGAGAGGGTCCATACCACATCTGGGGTTACTAGTTACCTGTGTCAGGGGCGACACACTCGCATTTGTAGGTGGTGATGGCGTCGGGCTTGAAGTCCATGTTGATGGGGTAGTACCTGAAGGCACTGATCATCTTCTTGATGGCATCATAGATGAAGATGAAGCTGATGAGGGTGGAGAAGCCCTCCTCGGTGAAGCGGGTGATGTATTTAATGATAAAGCTGGCATCTGTGGCCACCAGGACAAGGCACTGGACAGCTGAGTGTAGGCCAATCCAGAGGCGGAACTCCATGTAGTCCAGGCCGTTGCCTCTGGAAGGCAGAGGGAAGGGAGGGGCCTCCAGCCCAGGGCTCCTGGCTGTGCACGGCACAGATGCCCATCTAGGGAGTGTAAGAGGGCTAGGGACAGAGACAATTCCTGGGTGGAGTTATCTGATTTCTGAGATCCCATGAGGGGTGGGAAGGAGACACAGGAAGCACCAAGACATCTCAGTGCTCACACAGTTGGTAACAGGTACCCAGAGTAAGTAAAAAAAATGGCATTTCAGGGGACCAGGGCTGGAACAGGCCTTAGAAGTGATCCAGTCCCAACCCTCATGCTGTAGATGAAGGCAGTTAGGACTGGAGTGGAGTCAGGAACTGTGCAGGTCCAGAAGGTTGTACCTTCTGACATGTAGCCCAAGACTTTTTATACGCTGCACTGACCTTCAAGTTGTAATTGCTCATGAGCCTCTCCTTGTCTTTGCTGGTCCCTATAGGCTGTGCTAATATGCACTAGGGTGGCTCAAAGGCAGGTATCTGGCAGGAGTCAGGAGGGACCACCTGGAGCACCAAGTTCCTCCTCCCCCGTACTTAAGGAGGGCTTTGGTGCCCCACTCTAGCCTCCCCTTTGAGTCTGTTCCCCTGCCCTGGGCTTGGCACACTGCCCAAGCATGAAAGTAGACACCTGGGCCACCAAAGGACACCTACTTGCTGAAGTCAAAGAGGAGCTTCTCGAAGATGAGGATGGGCCCTGTGCTGCTGAGGATGATGAGAGGCTGTCCCGAGAAGAGGCAAAACAAGGAGCCAGCCATGGCAGTGCCCAGGAAGCTCTCCATCACTCCCTGGAGACATGAGGAATGTGAGGCTCATGCAGGCAGGAACACAGCCCTCTCCACACAGAGGCAGCCCAGCCAACCCTCCAAGGGCCCTGGCCTCAGTTTGTGGCCTTTGTTCTGAACCCTGTTCCTCATTTCTGCTCCCTGTCTCTTACACCACAACGTGACCAGTATTACCCTCCCTAACTCCATTTGTATAAAGATCCTGTGTGACTTTTAGGGCATCCTATAACCTAGTAAACAGTGGATATGCTTGTCCCTGTGTCCATTCTCCTCCCATAGTAGTCTAACCCATTCCTCCATCTAATTATTCACTCATCCAAACATGTTTGGTCCTTTTAGAGGTCAGATTATCCATTCATTCATTCAACATCTGTTAAGTTCCTATTATGTGCCAGACCCTCAAAATGAGCAGGGAATTGACCAGGAAAATAGGGTTAAGTGGAGTGATGGGAAAGTGTGACCTAGGAAGAGGGACAGTATGTACAAAGTCTGGGGTTGGAAGATGGCATGTCTTTGAAGAACTGAATGATGATCAGGACTGATGGAGAAGGGAACATGGAGTGGGGGAGCAGGGCAGGGCTGCAGAGAGGTAAGTAGGGCCCAGTCAGGAGAACACATGGGGGAAGAATCCTTGAGTCAGGGATGAGGCCAGCTGTCTGTTGGGGACAGCTGAGAGAACCATGGGGTCAGGTGTCGTGCTGGGGGAAGCCCAGAAGCAGCAGGTCAGGAGGGAAGATGGATGAATGTTGGCTGTGCAAGTTGGGGGCTCCTGAGGAGCAGCCATGAGTGTGTATGTGCCCAGGTGGCAGCTGGACATTGAACCTGAAGCTCAGGAGAGAGGTGTGTCAGGCAATAGGCATTCACCTCAGTTTATCTACAAAGGGTGCACTGAGCTTTCCAGTGCCTTCACTCTACAGGCACCCACCAGAGAAGACCCTTGCCTAGGAGCCTAGGAGTTGGGCTGGTATCTCTGCTGAGCCGATGTTTTCTCACAGAGGCCTGTGTTGTTGTCATGGTAGGAGCTTACCATCCTTCTAAAACTGTCTTAACTCCAAACTAAGAATTCAAGGTTGGCTTAATTAGAAAAGTGTGGGGAGAAAGCCACATTAGCAACTCAGGTAATGGAGTTAAGTTCGTTCAAGTATCAGTTCATTTAAGTACTAATCGCCACAGTAGCTGATTCCCCTTAAAAGTCTAACCTATCTATAGCATCTTTCACTGTGGTCTTTAGTAAGTCTATCTCCTACCATGATTTAACTTTAGATCTTTTAATTACTATTAGATGATTACTTTTTATTTTGAAGGGTAAAGATAAGAGAAAATATCCTGGGTTTTCTCTGCCTGGGTGGTGAATGAAACCTTGGGTGGGAAGAAGCTTCCTGCTGCCACTAGGTGGCAGCTGATTTTACTGGTTTCACACTTGTGTCCCAGGCTCACACATACCTGATAATTGTCGGTGGCATCGCCCAGAAGCCCACCAAAGGTGATTGCGTTGGTGATACAGCCGAGGTAGATGAATAGGATGGCAGAGATGGACTGAATGTGGAAACCATCGTAGAAGTCACTTGGGAACCAGGGCAGCTTCCTCTTGACGTCCAGGCACAGGCCACCAAAGAACCTGCTTAAGACAGGCCGGGGGTGCTTTCTCACACTAACATCAGGGGGAAGCAGGCTATTTACAAGAACCTGCAGAGTCTGGGGCAAGCAAGGGAACTTGAGGAGGGGTGGGAGTGGAGGGACAAGGATCTTTCCACCAGAACCTTTAGGATCTGAAAGTTTGTGGCGGCTCCATCCACCCTGGGAAGGGTGGACTTAGCCTGTTTGGGAAAGGGGCAGTCTGATGGAATGGAAGTCTTGGGGGTCACAAATGGTGATCCCCTCACATGCCTGATTATCTCCAGGGTGCCTGCCCTTTGGGAAACACAGGTGTGTCCAACTTCAGGAAACAGAGACATTCCAGATTATAACACAGATTAATTAAGGACAAATTCTAAATTTGTAAGAGGCATATTTTGCGCTCTAGAACAACTACGAGGGTAATTTTAGGTTTGGAGATGGTTCTTATCGGGGTGCTATTTCCCATAGCTCCTAATGCGCTCCTTAGCATGCAGCAGAGTTTCTTAGCCTTGACACTACTGACACTTTGGATTGGATAATCCTTTGTTGCCAGAGTCCCAGAAGGAAGTTGCCCTATGCATTGTGAGATGTTTAGCAGCACCCCTGGCCTCTACCTATTAGATGCCAGTAGCATCTCCCCCTCCAGTTGTGACGAACAAGAATGTCTCTAGATATTGCCAAATCCCCTGGGCAGGGGGGCTTCATTCTCAAAGCTGTAATTTACTCACAGCTTTGCAGAACCATGTCCTGTCCTGGATCTAAATCAACCTGAGTGACTCTAAGGGCTGTCAGAGAAACCCAGCAGAATTTTCTCTTGTTTTCTTAGAAAAACAGAAGAGGAGTTTTTAAATAGATAATATTGGGTTTAGCAAAAAAGAAAGTACTATTATGAATTGAATTGTATCTCCCCCAAAGATATATTAAAGTCCTAAATCCCAGGACCTGCGAATGTGACCTTATGAGGATGTAAGGGTCTTTGCGGATACAATCAAGTTAAGATGAAGTTATTAGGCTGGGTCCTAGTCCACATACATTAGGGTGTCCTTGTAAGAGGAGGAAAATGCTACGTGAAGACAGAGACGTGCTCAGGGAGAAGTCCATATGGTGACAGAGGCAAAGGCAGGAGTGATGCAGTTTCAAGCAGCCAACACCAAGGATTGGTGGAGACCACCAGAAGCTTAGAGGAGGCAGGAAAACTCTCCTTGGAATCTCAGGGGGAACATGGCCCTGCTCACATCTGATTGGAAACTTCTGGCCTCCAGAACTGAAGGTGAGTAACTTTCTGTTGTTTTAAGCCACCTAGCATGTGGCACTTTGTTGTGGCATTCCTAGGAAACAGGTACTAGACAAGAGGGTATGTAGAGAAAAGTTTGACTTCCTCCATTACTGCGTCTGCTCTCCCATTCCCTTCTCTTGGATCTCCCTTTTTGAGATTCAGGAGGGGCTTTGAGGGTTCTGGGAGGAAGAAAGCACCCTGGTCAGTGCCCATGGCCTGTAGCAGGCACTACAGGCAGTGGTAGGGAAGGTCCCAAAGGCTGAGAGATAAGGGGAAGAGGCCTAAAGGACCACAGGGTCACTGTCAGGCCTAAGGTGGGCACCTTCCTGTCCAGATAAGCTCTTCTCCGACTTCGTGCACAGCTGGCATCTCTCCGTCATCCCCGCCGCTGGCTCCACTGGTGCCACTGCCACCAGCCCCACAGCCACCTCCTCCACCGCCTCCTGCAGCCATACCACCACCTCCTCCTACAGAGCCGTTCATCTGGCCCAGCTCCGCCAGGGAGAACACGGACTTCCTGGAAGGGGAGGGGGACCAGGGAGAGTGGAGCCCCCAATCCTGGGAAGGGCCAGCACCCAGATTTTATAAATGCTCACATTTAGCTTGTAGTTTATTTTAAAAGAAATAAAATAATACCAGCAAACTTGAAACTCCCTTTGTCCTCCCCACTCCCCAACCTCCTCACTCAGATACACACCTCTTGTCAGCAGAGGGCACTTTTTTGGGGGGCTCAATTCGGATATTTGGGTCCCATTCTCCAGGGGGAAGGACAATGACCTCATCCAGAAACTCATCAATCCCTGCGATCAGATCTTCCCGATTGCGAGCTTTATAGGCCACGTCGCTGAAGAGCTGGAGAGGAGAGAGGAGGGAGAAGACTGGTTCTCTCCAAAGGGCTCATGTCTAGTGTCAGAGGAACCCTCTGAACCACTGCTTGCCTGCGCACTTGCTCTCGGGTCTGGGGAGGAGCACACAGCACAGCAGGGAGCCCACAGCCAGGTGGATCTGAAGGCAGTCTCTGTGTTCTTTCTGCAGTTTACTTAGCCTTTCTGGTTTCAGTTTTCTTTTTTTTTTTTTGAGACGGAGCCTCAAGCTATCCCCCTGGGTAGAGTGCTATGGCATCACAGCTCATAGCAACCTCCAACTCTTGGGCTCAAGCGAGTCTCCTGCCTCAGCCTCCCAAGTAGCTGGGACCACAGGCACCTGCCACGATGCCCGGCCATTTTTTTTCTGGTTGCAGCCATCATTGTTGTTTGGCGGGCCCGGGCTGGGGATTTGAACCCGCCACCTTGGGTGTACATGGCTGGCGCCTTAGCTGATTAAGCCACAGGCGCCGAGCCCTGGTTTCAGTTTTCTACACAGCCAGCACATTAGGAATCCTTTGCAGTGCCCAGTCCAAGGAGCTCGGATTTTTCACATCCATTTTTACCTCCCAGCTTTTCAACCCAGGAGCTTTGTCAGTCACACTGTCTCCAGAGGGCGCATGCTTTCTGACTCACAGGTGTGATCAGGTTATGCCTGTGTTAAAGTACTCTAGATCCCCAGCACTCTGGGGACAGAGTGTAAACTCTCAGCTCTGCTTACAGGATCTGTGGAGTCTCTGGCTCATCTGTCTAGTGTCACCTCCTGCCCTCAAAGCTCCTGCACTGAACCGACATTGAACCACTTCCATCAAGCTTCTCCGAGCCCAACCCTTTCCCTTTGTCTGGAATGCCTGCCTTCTAGGCATGTGCTGGGTCTAGCTACCTCCTGACCACCCCTCACTTCAAAGCCCTCTCATTTGTGAAGTCCTCTGACTCCCTGGACAGCTAGCATATGATTAATTTTGGTATAGACCTTGACTGATCACTCCTAAAGGACAATGACACTTTCTTGATTCCCGTAATCTTCAGCATCCAGCACAGCACCTGCTATGCAGCAGGTGATCAGAAGTGCCTGCTGGACAAGTGAATGAAGGGGCCACACCTGACAGGAGCCACCACATTCAGGGGCATGTGCTTTTGATCACCACTTACGTCATCCACCATGAGGGTTGCAATGGCACGGCCAATTTCATTGTAGGATTTTGCTCTCCCGGAAGGACCCAGGAGTATGAACAGAAATCTGTAAAGAACATAAAGGAGGAGACAAAGAAGATGTAAGAGGAGGAGGAAAGTGAAAAGGAAAACAGAAGCAGGTGGAGAGAGAAAATCTTTGCCCTAATCAGGATCCATTCTTGGCTTTTCAACTTCCCTCCTTTGAGCCCTATATTTGCTTTGGGGGAGCATGGCCTTTTCCACTCCCACTGGGCCTCCCTTGAGCACCCTCTTCTTCATCCTGCCCGCCAAGCCCACCTGACAGCTTCTCTCCCAGCTATTGTCTCCTTCTCTTTTATGCTTATTTTTAATGAAATCTCTAAAACTCTTCCCTAGTCAGAAGACGTCCCTCCCCAGCATGCCTGTATGTTGAGGGGTGTCTCTGGCAGGAGCGCTGAACAGCTGGCTTCCTGATGGTGGCCTGGGGCAGGTGACAGTGGCTCTCACCTGGTGGGGACGGGCACCTCCGTCACGCCGCCCAGCATGGCAGACTGGATGAGACGCACGAAGGCGATGAACGGCTGGTCCAAGAAGTCCACCTCACCCACGAGCACGTTGGAGGCTTCTGAGTCCTTCGGGATCTTCTTCATAAATTTGTTTTTCCGCTGGTCAGGGAGAGGGAAATGAGATACCGGTGGATACTCCCTCACTGCCCTTCAGTGGATACCTGCTGTCACTCCCTCACTGGCCTTCAGACTGCTTGGAGGCCTCACTGGGAAAAATTCTCCCAAGCTGTTCTGACAGTCCCAGCAGATAGGCTGGGAGAGGCACATGAGTGAGGGCTGCACCTTGATAATCTTTTAGATCCAGTGGGGGGAGGGAACGTCTCCAAAACTACCTGGCAATCATCAACAGCCCCATGGATCCTAATGTGGTGAGGAAACCAAGGGCAGGAGTTAATGGGAAGGCCAGAGTCCCTAAGGCTCAAAAAGTCACTTTGTTTGGGGCATAGTCATCTGATTAATAAGCAGCGATCTTCAGGGTGGAGGGCTGGGTGTGCCAGGGCAGCAACCATCCCCATACCAGCTACAGAGCCCTGGGCATCCGACAGGGAGAACGTCCAGGGAGTGGGAGGAGGGCAGGAGCACCCTGCAGAATGAGGCTTTGGGGTGGCCCAGCCAACTCACTTGCGATTCAGGAGAGAAGAAGGATTGAAATAGGGCCTTGGTTTTTCACTGCAGGTTGTGACATGTGTGGTCAGGAGGCCAGGGTGGTAGCATCCCAGAAATGGGGGCATGCTGATGTTCTGGCCATCCTGGCTTGGTCACAGCCCGGGCACAGGCCCTCATGACCAGGGCACTGCTGACCCCACCTCCTGACCCCACAGGACTCGGTTCCTGCCCTGTATTGTGGCATCCCTGCCGTGTGGCAGTGCTATCTGAACCCATTCTTTGTTCATATGGGAGCTGCCGCTGAGAACAGCCATGGAATTTAGGTTTGTTCAGACCAATGATGAAGAAAGTTCCTGCAGAGCAAATGCCCTGGGCCAGCATCTGCAGAGCGCCCACTGGCACACAAGCCCCAGTGCTGCAGTACTGAGCAGCCGGGTCCCTAACCAGGGAAGCATTGCCTGGTGCAAGTGACACTAGTATTTTCATTACCAGTTACACCTTGACTAAAATAGGTTATGAAAGACTTTCACGAGGTAATGCTTTCTTACCATGGCTCTGTTGTCTGTATGTGTGACTAAAAGTGATGAATTTGCTACATAATATTATGGAATTCTGACTGGTTCCTAAATTACTGCCAAATTAAGGGGTCTACAATCAGACTGCCTGAGTCAAATCAAGGTCCTGCCACCTTTCAGCAGTATGGACTTGGGAGTGTTCAGTGCTCTATGCCTCACCGTTTTCTGATGAGTGAAATGGGGGTGACAATAGTGCTCTCCCGATGCTCAGAACATTGCACGGTGCAGCACACCCAGCCCCAGCGAGTGTACCTTACATGGTGGCTGATCTTGCCATTGTTATTGTTTTGTTTTTTGGCCTCAAAGGACCCTCAGAACACTAGGGACTGTCTTGGTTTTGCCTTCCATCAGACTTAGGGAGTACCTAAAAGACCCTGAGGTCACTCAAACTCCTGAGGATTCCTCACTACATTGCAGGTTTCCTTTGTCACCTTTCTCCTATGCCTGGGGCACAGGTGAGCGTCCTGAGGTTTGCAGGGATTGGAACTGAGGGGTCTCCTCTAGGCAGAGTTCCCAACCTGTTTGTAGGATTCTGATCTCATCAAGAGATCAAGTTAGTGGGAGACCAGAGGTGATGTTCTCCTGTCCCAGCTGAAGAAGAAAACACATTATTTTGGGTGGTCCAGTTAAACTGCCACTGTTCTCCTAATAGGGAGGATCTACTTCCTTCTCTCTGCCAGTCCCACTCCCTACTCTGTCTTTAAAGGTAATCGTGGGTCACAGGGGAGGTGAAGGTCGGTGTGCCTTCTCTCTCCAACAGAGCCCAAGCTCAAGGACAGCTGGGGTCATCTGATCTGGTTCTCTGTCCCTCACTGTCCCCATGGCCTGGCACAGAGCCAGCACCTGGGACTCAGTACCTGACTAATAGGTTGGGCACAGTCACCAAGGCAGCCTAGAGCCCCCACTGGGTTCCTTCCTGGGGACTCCTGGTCCTTCAGGGAAGTGGAGTTGTGCCCACAGAGACCCCCTGCCACTGAAGCCAGAGATTCTTCCTGCTCGGGCCCTCCACTGCAGCCCAGGGCAAGAGCTTTACTACCTGGTCTGTGTTTGGTGTCCGGGAAATGTCATTCATGCTCCTGCTCTGGGCATGACCTAGGAAACAAGAAAAAGAAGGTACATCAGGGAAGCCAGGCTCTCAGAGGTCCTTTTCCCTTGGCCCTACTCATGCCTCTGCCATGTTCACAATGAAAGTGAGGACCCCCCCCCCCCCGCCGTAGTTCCCCAGCCTCCTTACGCTAGCATCCCCTCACTCTCCTTCCTGTCAGTGGCAGCTTTCTTGAAAGAGCTGCTAGACCCTGGTTCTTCTTCCTCACGTCTCAATCACCAGCTGCCAGGTCTGTAAGTCCTGGCACACTTGAGACTCCAATCGGCTCTCTACCTTTCCACTCCACTTTCCTGGACCCCATCAGGATGTCTACTCTGTGGGTGACAGAGCCCGGACAGAGAGAGGGGCAGAGATGTGTTATTAGACACAATGTCACTGAGCTTATAGTTTGTTGGTGAGGACAGCTGTTTCACTTCTGTTCTCCATGCCCATGAGAGTTGTTAAAGATGGGTCGAGGATTGAGGCTGATGAAGGGGAGGCAGGCTCCCCATAAAGAAATAGCAAGAGAGAATTATATGAATTGCCCAATATTTCCTTCCTCTGTGAAGATGGGAGAAAGCTGCCTCTGTCTGCTAGCCACACAATCTCCTGCACACACACAGACCCATCACTTCTCAGCTTTTGGCCTATGGCTACCCTCTGCTTCCCAAACTTTGGTCTTGCTTCTCCTTCTCTTTCTTAGCATTCCTCAGACTCCTGTCTTTGCCCTCTTCCCCTCCAGATGTGTCACGCTTGCAGTCCTTGGTCAATCACATTCACTCCTGTTGCTTCCACCACACATGTGGGCCAAGGGACACCCAGGGTGGTACATCTCCAGTCTACTCTCTCTTCTGAACTTCAGACCTTTACAGCAGTCCCATTTGGCCCTTTGGGGACCCTATTCCACCCACAGTCCCTCCCTCCATCCTCTAGCCATTCAGGGAGACATCCAGGACCAGGCCCCTTCTGCTTCCCCACCTCTTGCTTCTCACTCCTCATTAACTCTGGCTCTGCCCTGTCCTCTGTTCCTGAGTGCAGGCCCAGGGTTTTGCTTCCAATCTCATCCCCTTCTAATTTATTCTTTCTCAGGCAGAAATCTGGTTATCGCTTGCTCCTGCTTCAAGCTTTTCAGGGGTCGCCATTAACTTCAGAATAAAATCTGGGTTTTGGCTTGGTGCCTGTGGCTCAATTGGCTAAGGCACAGCCACGTACACCTAAGGTGGCGGGTTCGAATCCCCAGCCCGGGCCCGCCAAACAACAATGATGGCTGCAACCAAAAAATGGCTGGGCATTGTGACGGGCGCCTGTAGTCCCAGATACTTGGGAGGCTGAGGCAGGAGGCTCGCTTGAGCCCAGGAGTTGGAGGTTGCTGTGAGCTGTGATGCCATGGCACTCTGCCCAGGGGGATAGCTTGAGGATCTGTCTAAAAAAAAAAAAAAAAAAAAAAAAAATCTGGGTTTTGTGGCTGAGTGCACAGGGCCGTCTTTGATTTGACCCTCATCTGCCCTTCCCCATATACCCTGGGCACTGACAGCTCCTTCCCTTCATCTGCTGTTTATCTCCTCTGTGCAGAACACCCTCCCCCCACCCTGTGTTCCTGGAAAGCTCCTAGTTACTCTCCGCGGCTCAGACCTGTGTCTTCTCCACTCTGAGCCTTCCCCAGTATGGCACCCTCTGTGAACTGGGCCACCTGGGAGTAGGTGCCCACTCTGTCTCACACAAAGCTGTACTCACTCATTCTTGCTTGTCACCTAAGTTCCCATCCAGAGCTGTGGCAGTGTGGCAGTGACCTCACAAGCAATGATAACTGTGTGGAAAGTCGACCCAAAGCCACTTTCTGCCCACTGACCACTGCCTCCGGCACCCCTATGTGGAACAGGCAGGTAAGGGAGACTAATTGGATTCAGAGGTCCTTAGCACAGAAAAACCCCATAGGGCTGAGTCCATGGGCAGGGGCCACATTGCCCTCAAGTCATTCCTCAGATCTGGGGCGAGGGCATAGCCCCGGGCTGCACTTGCTTGTATCTTGGCATTTTAATACAAGTATTTAAAGGAAAATACTTTTGCACATTCCTTTTTCTGTTTCTCCTCATTTCCCAAGCTCTCTCTTCTTCCCGCAGCTCACCTGTCTGTGCATCCCTGATGAACTGCCTGAAAAATCCAGCTGCAACCTCTCACCTTCCACGCCTGCATTTCTTCACTGTGGTGGTATAAGACTATCACCCAGTGGTGGGAACGTTGCCTGACTGTCCAGGGGGAAAGGACCTAGCCTGTTATTAATTTGGTTTCTAGGAAAGCTTTTCACTCCCAAAGCAGAGCTAGTAGTTTGGTGAAAACAAAGGTACAGACTAAGATAAAACGCCTAGAGCATGGGATTAGGCATTGATTATGCCAGGACTTGATTTAGACTACAGCTTCATTTTTCAGAGGAATTATCTGAAATATTATGGGGGTAAATTAGGCCCTGAGAGCAGCTCAGGTTTGGGGTGAAAGTTAAATGTCTCCTGATGTATGTCCTGAAAATTCTTGGCAGATCCTGGGCTTTTATTCTCCACATATGACGGTGTGGAAAGGCCACAGCTGCCACAGCCTGAACAAAGCTGCCACTGAGCCGCAGTGAACGCACTCACACAGACGTCCGTAATCTGCGCCTTGCCGCATCCGCAGGTCCTCAGTGGAGCGGTGTAGACTCGGGCCTGGCGTGGGGCTCCGGGCAGGGCTGCGATCTGGAAGGAGGAACAGAGAAGAGACTCGACTTGGGCAGCCTTGCTGGGGTAGCACAGCCTCCCGGATTAGCATGGTATACTCGCGGTGTCATGTCAACTAAATAAAACTGAGTTATAAGACATGTCTCTTCCTCTTCCAGGAAGAAAGTTTTTTTGAAGTAAGTTATTGATCTGAATAAGGTGGCAGAGAATGTTTGTACTGTGGAAAGTAAGATAGATACACAACTGATTAAATAGGTTCCAGATGTAGTAGATCACCCAGGTTCATCCCTGATCCTGCCACTTATGTGCTTAACCGCTCTATCTTGGGTGCCTCATCTATAAAAGGGCATAACAAGAATGATACCTATGCCATGGGGTTATTGTGGGATGAAGTGAGTCAACACAGGAAGAACCCTCAGAACAATGCCCTAAACATGGTAAGTGCTGAGTAGGATCTTGTGTTATGTTACATTAAACACTTTCTGTTTTTAAACTATTCATTTAAAGAGATTTTTCAAGAATTTTTATGCAGCAACATTGTCCTGGTTACTGCATTTATCTGACAGGTTCAGCCTGGCTAGTGTTTCTGGACATCTAGACTCAGATATTGAGAGTGAAATGTTGGAGGTTCAAGTGCATGGAATAATCTACCCTCCTTTAGTGGCCCTGGACTCTGCTAATCAGAGTGACACCAACTGCCAGGTCTGTAAGTCCTGGCACACTTGAGATGAACCCAGCTCCTTCCACCTCCCTGATGTGCTCCATTTTCTGCAGAAGCTCTTGGCTCCTCATAGAGGATAAGAGGGAAACTGCTGGGTCCTTTCCTTAAACCACCCATCCCTACCAGCATTTCCCAATGCTGTGCGCACAGGAGATCTCCTGGGAGCTTTCTGACCTCTCTCTCTGTTGCCAGGCCATACTCCAGACCTTACTCTCCAAGGAGGGCCCAGGCATTAGGACACACATCAGGGCCCCTGGTGATTGCACTGTGCAGGCCACTCCCTTCCTAGAAATTGTTCTGCTCTGGTGGTGGGGACAACAAGGATGTGTGGAGGGGTCCCTGCAGACCTGCCAATAAAGGAGGCTGAGAAATCCCCAGAACCTTGGAATTTCTACAAAAACTCCCAGCCACCAAGGCGGGCTCACCCAGGCACTGGCAATGCATGCCCCATGCCCATCAGTGTGAGGCCTGACTCACTCGTGGTGGAGACTGACTTTCCAATGTCGACTAAGGAGCGGTGGATGGGCTTCTTGGTTTGGTGACGGTGCCTCCTCAGGAGGACGTAGCTGACCCTCTCCCGGAGCTCAGGCCGCAGGAGCCCATCTTCAATCTGCTTCTCAATGACATCATCTGTGTAAGAAACAAGTGTGCCTTGTCCATGTGGGACAGAGCAGCCCCGGGGTGGGGATCCCCAGTTTCAAGTCTAAGTGGGATTAAAGGTGCCCTGGAGGTGCAGGGGATGTGGAAATAGTCCCGGCTTTGCCCCTAACTGTGGAAATCTGGGCACATCACCAGCCCTTATTCTCAAGTTCAAGGGCAAGTGCATGTCTGTGTGTGTGCGTGGTATAGAGGAGTCTCTGCTCTTTCCATCAACATTATTAAGAAAAGTAAAAGAAAGTGCCCCAGAAAGCACAAGAATAATGTGTTAAATGGTTTTAGATCCAAAATGAATTATTTTTATTAAAGTATTTTGGGTATAATATTTCTGGCAAAATCTAACAAAACTCACAAAAATTTTTAGGTGTGAAAGGCAAGCTGCCCTCTGACATGCCCTCTGACATGTCCCTCTGACATGCCACTAAATGACAGCAATGATCCATTTTACCCTGAAAAGAAATAGATTGTCATGGCAAGAGGTATGTCTGACCATGCCCAGGGGCTGTTCTCCCTGTTTGCTTGGGAGCCAGAGGCAAAGCTGGTCCCTATAGAATCAGGCAGGTGTCAGGCACCACAGAAGAGACACTCACGGCCCACAACAGCCCCTGCCTCACCTATGATCTGTGGCAGGGACCCACTGTCCAAATCCAGCAGCACTGTCCCCGTCTGCAGGCAGGTGCGGAGCTCGAAGAGGCTGTGCAGGGACAGTGTAGACACGTGTGGCTTGCTCCAGCGCTCGCCTCCTTCCTCCACCTTTTCTTCAAACTTTATCCACCTGCAAGGGAGAATGATGGGGCTCAGTGAGGCCACTGCCCTCTGGAGGAGGCTGGATATGACCTGGGGGGGGGGGGGTCATGCTGCTTATGCTGTTAGGGCATTTGTCCTAGACTCATAGGCAGAGGATCTCTGGGGGACACACTCACTATGCATCCTCCAACCCTCTGCACCATGGTGTCATGCTAAGGACAAAGCAGTGTCCAGAGAATGACTATGAATAGGCATAAGGGATCTCCTGGGGGTGACGAGAATGTTCTGAAATTGAGCTACGGTGATGGTTGCACAGCTCTGTACAATTACCAAAAATCATGCAGCTGTGCACTTAAAATGAGAGGATTTTAGATTATTCTATGACAATAAAGCTATCTTTTAACAAAGTTTCAGCTGGGTCCTGGTTACCCCAGGTTGGTCACGTGTGAGTGTTCAGTGCGGTTTGCTAGGAGCAGAATGTTCTCTGACAAAATGTATTCCCCATGAGTTCTGCTGCAGGGTCTGAGGATTCCATGTTTTTCACCCTGAATTTGGCTGTGAAAGTTTAGAACCCATGTCATCTGGGGAAGGAAAGAAATTAAATCAAGAATGTGTAGGAATTTGTCCTTTCAAGAAGCCTTGGAATCAGAGGCTGGGGTGGAGGTGGTTGTGTGGGAATGGCTCAGACGCCAGGCAGAAGCACCACCCACCTGTTCCTCTTACTCAGAGGGCAGCACCTGAAGGCCTGGGCAGCTGCCAAGGGAGCAGGAGCCCTGGCTGGAGGCCCCCAGGTCCCCCTGAAAGATGTCAACCTCACGTCAGTGGGCAGTACCATCTATTCCAGTTGAAATCCCAAGAGAGGATTTTGGGATCATGACTATCTGACTCTAAAGTTCTTCTGATAAAGTAAATGTCCAAGAATGGTTGAGGGAAGTTTTAAAAAGAAGAATGGGATATGCCTTAGCAGATATAGTAACTTACTGAAAAGCTTGAGTAATTAAAATGTGATTCCCGGGCAGCGCCTGTGGCTCAAAGGAATAGGGCACTGGCCCCATATGCCAGAGGTGGTGGGTTCAAACCCAGTCCCGGCCAAAAAAAGAAAATGTGATTCCAGGCCAGACATATACAAGTGATCAATGGGACAATAGTCCAGACACAGCCCTGGGTACCCATAGGAAATAGGGTTTTGATGAAGGAGTTGTTTAAAAGACAGCCAACCTGTAAGGACTCACCAAACACTGCACTAAATTCTTCATGGATTAAAGTCTAACCATAAAAATAAATCTATGAACAAAAATATAAACGTACTAGAAGAGAATATATAAGAGCATTTTTTTTTCTTTTTTCTTTCTTTCTTTCTTTTTTTTTTTTTGAGATAGGGTCTCAGCTCTGTTGCCCGGGGTAGAGAGCAGTGGTGTCATCATAACTCACTGAAACCTCAAACTCCTGGGCTCAAACGATCCTCTTGCCTCAGCCTCCTGAGTAGCTGGGACTACATGTGCCAGTCATGATGCCTGGCTAGTTTTTCTATTTTTAGTAGAGATGGGGTCTTGCTCTTGCTCAGGCTGGTCTCAAATGCCTGAGCTTAAGGGATACTCCCACTTCAGCTTCCCAAAATACTGGGATTACATGTGTGAGCCACTGTGCCCAGCCAGAAGGGTATTTCTTATGTTCTTGGAGAAGATGGTAGAGTAAGATTTCCTGAACAAAATGTAAAGCCATAAAGGAAAAAAATGGACAGATTTAATTACACAAAATAAAATAAAACGTCTATATAAAAAAATAATACATAAGCCAAGTTCAGAGAAGACTAAGATACTGAGAAAATTATTTGCAACAAAGCAATAAAACTCTAATATTTATTATACAACAAACTTTTTTCAAAGTAATTTAAAAACTTCAAATTACCCAGTAAGAAGGTAAACAATTCTGAGAGGAAATGAAGATGGTCAATAAACAGATGAAAAGATGCTCAACTTTACCAGTAATCAAGGACTTTTAAATTACAAGTGAAATACATTCTTCATTTCTCATATTAAAAAGACTGACAACTTCCTGTGTCAGTAAAAACACGAGGAGATGGTCCCTTATCCACAGCAGGTGCAACAGCACAGCTTTCCCGACATGGGCAATCTCTTGCAACATGCAGCGTGCATGCCTCTTGACCCAGTGGTTCTGTTTCTAGAAGATTATCACAGAAATATAATCACACATCTGCACCCTGTCATATGTACACAAGGATGTTTCCTGCAGCTGTGTCTGCTAGGATGAAGCACTGGAAACTGCCAGTTTCTCCGGAGAAGCATTATTACATAGACTCTGTGTGTCCATGTAGAATACTGTCCAGAGAGAAATAAGAAGTATGAAGGTGAACTTATACACTAAAAGGATGGGCACTATCTCCCTATTTTATAAAAAAGAAAAACACGCCTGTGTGTGTGCACACACGTGTATGTGGACATATGTTTGGAAATGCCCAGCAAGAGTTTGGGAAGGATTAATGGCAAATGGTTAACAATGATGACTTTTGACCATAGGAAAGGGATTTGGGGAAGGGCAGGATTTAAGAAACTTTCACTCTATTGGGGCTAATTAGTGCAGTGAAAGTGCAGTTTGTCGAGGGCCATGACAGGTTTTGAATCCCAGCCCCATCTTTCACTAGTTGAGGACCCTAGATAAGTTACTTAATCTCCCATCCTCTTTGTTTTCTTCAGGAATGATCACAGCATACAGCAGTTAGAGTGGTGCCATAAAATATACTCTGTTAGTATTAGCATCTAAGTTAAGAATGAGGATTATTACTTTCATTATTTTAGGAACAAGAAAGAAAGAAGAAAGTAAAGTCCTTTAAAGCTCTCCCAACCAGAAGACATCATGGTTGATATTTCAGTGACTATCATTCTAGGATCTGTGTGCATTCATTTCTTTGGGATATACTCTCAGAAGTGGAATTGCTATGTCTGCATATTTTTACATTTATAGCTTGCATTGCCAAGGTGTTTTCCAGGTAGCTTGTGTCAGTGTACACTCCTCCCAAGGTGCATGGGATCTCCCATTTCCCTAGTCTCTCAGACTCTAGTATTTTCATTCTTTTTCACCTTGGTTCATTTGGTAATTGAAAATTTAGATCACATTTGCATTCTTTTGATTACCCATGATATTTAACATCCTTCCTTTGTCAGATTTCCCCTTCATCTAATTGTATGAGTGCTTTGTATTATCAAATTAATACTTGTACTTTGTATTATCAAGTATTTAACACCTTGATTCCAGTTGCCAGGAGCTGTGACCCCATGGCACTCTACCAAGGACAAGTGAGACTCTGTCTCAAAAACAAACAAACAACAACAACAAAAAAAATGTGTTTTGGCTCTGCGTCCATACCTCAGTGGGTAGCGCGCCGGCCACATACACTGAAGCTGCTAAACAACAGTAACGCCTTGATTCTACATATCTATTTGAGTCAAGTTCACCAGGCACTTGGCAGGGCCTTAGGGGGTTAGATGGACACAGAAGGGAGAGGTTGACAAGAGGATGTCTGGGAGGGGAAAACCTAAAATTGGGGGTTGGGGCCAGAAACCAGGTGGATGCCTGCCTTGGAGACTCACCAAGGTGTAGCTGACTTTTTTCCTGGAGAAATCTGTTTGTAGGGACATTATTTATATTATGGTAGATCCAAGTTTATATGATACCAAGGGTAAGGTTTCTCTAAAATTTGTATTATGTAAGGGCTTACAAGAAATAGAACAAAGGACAATTCCAAATATTTCAGTTGTTTCCCTGAGGGTCTTTCCCTTTTTCTCCTATTCAGATTGCTCTTTTGTTTGCTTAAAAATAGACAAGATAGGCTCGGGGCCCGTGGCTCAATCGGCTAAGGCACCAGCCACGTACACCTACGGTGGTGGGTTCGAATCCCCAGCCCGGGCCCGCCAAAACAACAATGATGGCTGCAACCAAAAAATGGCCGGGCGCTGTGGCGGGCGCCTGTGGTCCCAGCTACTTGGGAGGCGGAGGCAGGAGACTCGCTTGAGCCCAGGAGTTGGA